>JACDRQ010000047.1:18033-267116 GCA_013841215.1 Hycleus cichorii | reverse complement strand
CTTTTATCGACAACACTCCTAATTTCATTGATTTTTGACAGTTCGGGAAAGTGGCATTTTTAGTATAACAACAAAAAAATGCCTCAAAATCTGGACTCAAAGAAGCTTAAAATTCTCAAAACTCTCTTCGAAACGAGTGTGTAGCCAAATTTGTTGAAAATTACTGTCATTGAGATCAAAATTTGTTGGAATTTAGATGAAAATTGGAGATTAATTGATTCAAAGTTGCCTTCAATTCACAAAAATAGGTGAATATTTCAAAATTTAGTTTTAATTTTGAAATTTTCCTTAAAAAATGGATAAAGACAAAATTTTATCCTCGAATTTGATTAAGTGTTTTCTTTACAATTATTTAACCAAATTTGATGATTAATGATGAAAATATTTCAACGTCTAGATCCCAAAACTGGAAAATTAACTAATTTTTTATTTCAAATGACATTCTCTATTGCTCCGATCCTTTTATCAGCTCTTAAGCGGCTCGTAATAGCGCTTAATAGAATTTCGAATGTAAAAATTAGCATAAAATTCCAATTTTTTTAATAATTAAAAGCTAAAAAATAACATTTTTTGCAACAATAGCCTTAAATATTTGTTTATCTCTCAGTTATCACTTTTATATTGCTGTTATTTACAACTTACTTCAAATCTACATATTAAACGCGTAATTAACGACTTATCAGCTTTTTTTACAAAGAAAATTCATGATAACTGATGTGTTTTTTTACATTTTGACTTCTTTTTACAACAAATGAAGATAAACAACTTTCAAAATTATAAAAACCATACAATTATTTTGTTGATATTTGATTAACCCAAATTATTGTGGCTCTAAATACGATTTCACCCCCAAATTTAGAAGATAGAAATAAAACTCGAGCACAATAGGTGAACCAAGGCGTTTTTCTAATTTTTATTGTTGCGGTAGACTAGTTTCGGTCTAAAAGACCATCATCAGTACCATGCTACATTTCTCAACAGAAAGAAACTCACATTAATATGGTTAGAATACAAATAATTCTATTCGAACTATAATATTGTTGCAATATTGCAGCAATATTCCAGCAATATTGCAATGAAATATTGTAGCAATATTGTGCAAGATTACAATATTGCTGCAAGATTAGGTGCTCTATTTTGCTGATTAAAAAACACAAATATCGAATATCATATGAAATATGGTGAAAAATAAAATTTAAAAAAAAAAAACAGATAAAATTTTGAAGTTAACAAATAAGAGCAAATCATCAAATTTGTAGTCNCTCAATTATAAAACTTGACAGAATTAAATTAATCAAATAATCTAAACATCTTGAAAAATTCCATTTATGAATTCAGTTTAATTCTGTTAATGAAAATTAGGTGTGTGAGCTGGAAGATTTAGATTATTTGCTTAATTTAATTCTGTCAAGTTTTATAATTGAGACTACAAATTTGATGATTTGATCTTATTTGTTAAAATTTCATCATTTTAGACGCTGTTTTCCGAAAAACAGAGAAAAAATTAAAACGGGATCAGGTTGATCAAGAAGCCTTAACTTTCTTGATCTACCTATATGTGTTTCATTTCATTTTATTGATTATCTAGGCACGTGTATTGATTATTTAGGCACGTGTTCTTCTGAATGTTAACACACTTTTTTTGACTAAAAGTACGGTTTTTCGCAATTATCAGAAAATTCCGTTTGATTTTCCAAACCTCATGGACTTCCAATTGTAGAAAATTGAATTCTAAATCGAATGAGATATGTCCCATTTCGATGCCTCTAATTTCCAAATTTCATTAAAATCAAAGAGGGACACCTGGATATATTGAGTATGAATGACATTTAAGAATTAGCGACATCTCTCGGAATTAATAAGTTTAACGCGACTAGTAGTTATAATGTACTCCAATAAAAGAACTACTGATAATTAGAAAATGATTGTTAATTGATTATTTTATTTTTATTTTAACGCAATATTTATTATAATTAATTAAAAAAAATGTGGAAAATTCTACAAAATCCCGTTAATGTAACTAACACATTAAGGTATTTATTCTGTAATTTACAACAAAGTTTGAGGTTATGTTATATAATTATTCAAATTTTCCAGGTATTTAATGCTGAATAAACCGTATTTTAATCAAAATAAAAACGTATTGAAAATTCGACAATATTACAACAATGTTACAAAATCTGTACGAAATTCAGAATTTAAACCGTTATTAATTACAACAAGAGTTTCATTATTGTTAACTGGTGGCGGAATTTTACATTTAACGCTGAAAAATCGTGTATTATGCGATGGATATCGCATGGCCGGTTATCACAAAACTGAGAAAGATGTGAAATTTGATTGGGCGAAATTTTGGCATTATTTAAACCCACATTTGATTTATTTTATCGCTGCGATACTTGTATATTGTTTTAAACGTTCATTTTCGAATGTCTCGAATTAATTTCTATAGATTTTAGGGGGCTTTAATTGTGGCAATTTTAAATATTGAAATACCGCACATTATGAGTAATGCTATCAATATTATAGCGAAATTCAATCAACATAAAGACAGTGATGAATTTTTAAACGAAATGAAACAACCGGCTTTAAAATTGATCACAATGTATATAGGACAGGTTTGTTTATACGATAGATGGGATTATTTTGATTAATTTAAACGATTTTAGTCTTTATTTACCTTCTTCTATATTGATATGTTGTCGAAATTGGGCGAAAAAATCGCTTATAATATGAAAACGGATTTATTTTCTGCAATTTTACGACAGGATATTGCCTTCTTCGATCAACAAAGAACTGGGGAAATTATCAACAGGTTTTAATTTGGAAATTTAAAATTACGCCTGTTTTAAATTCGATTTTTCTAGATTAACGACGGATATCCAAGATTTTAAAAGTAGTTTTAAACAGACAGTTTCTGGCGGTCTACGAGCTGGTGCCCAAATAATCGGTTGTTCTATTTCCTTATTGATAATATCACCACATATGACATTCGTTACATTACTTTGTATACCAACAGTGATAACAATAGGGACGTTTATTGGTTCTCTATTGCGGCTAATATCGCGCCAAGCTCAAGCTCAAGTTTGTTGTATTTTCCAAAGAAATTCCTTAAAATAATTTTTCTGTCGGATTAGATCGAAAAGACGACAGCAGTAGCAGATGAGGCTATCAGCAATATCCGCACAGTTCGTGCTTTTGCAATGGAAGATTTAGAAAGGCAATTATTCAATAATGAAGCTCAAATAGCTATGGATTTAAATCAACGTTTAGGTTTCGGTATCGGTTGGTTTCAAGCTGGTACAAATCTATTTTTAAACAGTATGGTCTTGACAACATTAGGAATGGGTGGTTATTTATTAGCAACTGATAAATTATCAGCTGGTGATATGATGGCATTCTTAATGGCATCGCAAACTATACAGCGTTCATTAGGACAAATTTCGCTATTGTTTGGTTCGGTTATTAAAGGAACAGCGGCCGGTTCCCGGATTTTTGAAGTAAATTCTTACCAATTAACTCCAATTTATTTTATATTTAGAATTTTAGTATTTGAGTATGGAACCGAAAATGCCTCTAAAAGGCGGTAGAATACTCCCCGATTCCTCCCTTAAAGGCGATATTGAGTTCAATAATGTTATATTCGCTTATCCGACACGACCACAACAAGTAATATTGAATTAAAATTGAAATTCTATTCGATTTATATTTAAATTGCAGACAATTTTAAAGGGTTTCAATTTGAAAATTCCAGCCGGTAAAACCGTAGCAATAGTTGGTACATCCGGTAATGGTAAATCTACAATTGTTAATTTAATAGAACGTTTCTATGATATAATCGACGGTTCGATAACACTAGACGGTTACGATATCCGTTCATTAGATCCATCATGGTTGCGTCAACGAGCTTTAGGTTTAATTAGCCAAGAACCGATTCTATTCGATACGACAGTTTTAGAGAATATCCGTTACGGAAAACCGGATGCTAGTGTTGATGAAGTAAAAGACGCAGCAAAATTGGCAAATGCACACGATTTTATTGTAAATTTTCCCGATGGTTATCAAACTGTTGTTGGTGAAAGGGGTGCAACTTTATCCGGTGGACAGAAACAACGGATAGCTATCGCTAGAGCTCTATTAAAGAATCCATCTGTTTTACTATTAGATGAAGCTACAAGGTTTTTATTCTAATATTCTAATTATTCTATTTATTGTTTAATTGTAGTGCTCTAGATGCGGAATCGGAGAAAATCGTACAACGAGCTTTGGATAAAGCGAAGAAAGGCCGAACGGTTATTGTGATCGCTCATAGATTATCGACAATTAAAAATGCCGATATTATTGTTGTTTTAAGTAATGGAAAAATTGTGGAGGTTGGTTTGTTTTATATTAAAATTATTTCGATTAAAATTGATTTTTTAGATGGGTAATCATGATGAATTGACGAAAAAGAAAGGCTATTATTGGTCGTTAACATATCAGCAACAACAAGAACAACCCGATGGTGCATAATTAATTGTTGGGAATAAAATTTTATTGTAAATTTAATTGGTGTATATTTAGTTGCCTAACTGTCTGTGTTAAAATTACAGATTCCTGTATTTTGACATTTCTACCTGTCATTATTAGCCGTACGTAGCAGCACATGAAGTTCAGGGGGCTGTTCGTGCAGATTTTCGAAATTTTCCCATCGAAAAGCCCCTCTATTTTGGATTATTTAATTTAGTTTCGTAATTTTATTGAATTAAATCGAAGAATGTCGGCTATGATAACGATAACGGCCCGTACAATACCACGAACGGTGGTACGTTTAACAAGAAATTTCGAAAAATCTGCAAGTGAGGTGAGTTGGTGGTAGATTTACGTTATTTTTAATAAGAATTGCGACAGACGTAAGTCAAAAATAGACAATGGAGCGATTTTTTCCTCAATAACTACGATTATGTAATAAATTTGTGTATTTTTGATCGATTTTTTCGATATTTTTATATACCGAGGAATGGTTATGTAATTGATTTAATTTGATTGTAGGTACCTGCGAAATGTAGGTTGTATCATTGTGCTAGGACGATATCGAGGATTAGTCCTAAATTGAATCGAACGAGTCTAATACGGTAAATTGGTATTGAATTGAAAAGGTTTCTAAATGAAATTTCATTCATAATTACAGACCACAAGCTATCTATTTTGAAGAGGTGCGATATTTCCGATCATCAACTGCACTCTTTGACGAGGTGAAAATCGTAAATGTGCCCGCATTCCCCGATTCGGTCTCCGAAGGTGATGTGAGGTTCGTACAATTATTCACTCTCAAATCGAATTTAATTATAGAAAGATTTGGAATTTATCACAAAATTAGATTAAGCAAGAAAAGCGAAATTTTTGTTTTCGATTGTTGTGAAATTACACATTAACGATTAGAGTATTTGATAATTGAATTTATCTGATTAAAGGTCAATGGTGCATTTCATAATTGTTTTGTGGTTAATTATAATTATTGTTTTTTCTTTTAGTTCATAACAAATACTAGATTTAATAAAAATTCAAGGCTAATTAGTTTAAACAAGTTAAGTGGAACCAATTTTAATTTTAAACGATACTAGAAGTTGTATAATAATCGTTGTTAGTTGTGCGCAACTAGCAATCGGATTACACGATTTTTTCCGGTGAACTTATCCAAACTTTATCTAAAAGTAAATATTTGTCTCCACAATTAGTAGTTTGAATTAAATCGGGTTCCTTTGCTTGATTCTTTGAAATTTTCTCTGGAATACCTCGTTAATATTCAAACAATAATTCATGTTGATTATACTTCGATTTAAATTAGGTGGGAGAAAAAGGTAGGTGATGCAGTTAATGAAGATGAAGTTGTTGCCGAAATTGAAACTGATAAAACTGCCATGCCAGTACCATCACCAGTAGCCGGTGTAATTCAAGAAACACTCGTTGAAAATGGTGCAACGGTTAAAGCAGGCCAACCGTTGTTCAAAATTAAAGTTGGAGCAGCCGGTGCAGCCCCACCGAAACCTGCTGCAGCTAAACCAACAGCAGAACCAGCAGCCGCGCCACCACCACCACCAGCAGCTGCCGCGGCGCCACCACCACCACCTCCACCACCATCCGCACCAAAACCACCAGGTTTATTATTATTGTTTTAATTAAGTTATAATTATTAAATTATTGAATAGTAGCCCCGCCACCGGCTGCTAAACCGGCAGCACCAATGACTTCAATACCGGTAGCAGCAATACGGCATGCTCAAGCGATTGAAGCAGCAACTGTTAAAGTACCACCAGCTGATCCAACAAAAGAAATATCCGGTACACGTTCAGAACAACGTGTTAAAATGAATCGTATGCGATTAAAGATTGCTGAACGTTTAAAACAAGCACAAAATGTTAATGCAATGCTTACAACTTTCAACGAAATCGATATGTCGTAAGTTAATAATATAATAATCAATAGAATATGAAATTATCATTGTTTTATTGTAGAGCAATTATGGAATTTAGGAAAGCTAATTTAGATGCTTTCCAAAAGAAATACGGTTTAAAATTAGGTTTTATGTCAGCATTTTGTAAAGCATCAGCTTATGCTTTACAGGACCAACCGGTTGTTAATGCTGTAATTGATGGACAAGAAATTATTTATCGTGATTATGTTGATATTTCAGTAGCTGTAGCAACACCAAAAGGTCTTGTTGTACCTGTTATTAGAAATGTTGAACGTATGAATTACTCTGATATTGAATTAGCTATTAATGCATTAGGGGAGAAAGCACGAAAAGGTTACAATTCAAATAAAATTTCGAATAATTTCAATAATAGATTTTAATTATATTTACAGGAGCTTTAGCGATTGAAGATATGGATGGTGGTACTTTTACTATAAGTAATGGTGGTGTTTTTGGTTCATTACTGGGAACACCGATTATTAATCCACCACAATCAGCAATTCTAGGTATGCATGCTATTGTTGAAAGACCTGTTGCTATTAAAGGACAAGTAAGTATATTTTACTATAATTTTGGATATTTTTAATATTTTCCCCATATAAAATAGGTGGTTATAAGACCAATGATGTATGTAGCATTGACCTATGATCATCGATTAATTGATGGACGTGAAGCTGTTTTATTCTTACGTAAAATTAAAGCGGCAGTCGAAGATCCTCGTATAATATTGGCCGGTCTTTAAAATAATCCAATTACCGAACTTTACAGAATTATGATCAATCATTAATCGTGTACAGGAACAAAATCATTAAACTAAATATTGAATAAAAAAAAAATAGTTAAATTGCCTTTAATGGTGATGGTTACAGTTTTTTGTCCGGAATTTTGAAAAAATACGAATTTGCACATTAAAGCATCTCACAGGATTTCAACTTTTTTGTTCCAGTGATCTACGTTTTATCAATCAAGTATTGTGAGTAGGATGCATATTGCGACTACAGTTTTTGTTCAATTTTTTTTGTTGTTATTAAAATGTAAAACAATTTTATCAATATTGGTTTCATTGATACGTAAGCCTGAGACTTTAAATCAGCCATGTATTGTTTATTTATTCAATATAAGCTTTAAAATTTCGATTTCGATTCAATTGTCAATTTCAGATTAAATTGGTTTGAAAAACGCGCCACTTGCGAGCCTAACTTTGAACATTCCAGATGGCGCCATTCACCGTTTAATTACAGCTTCAATTGTAAGTACAATTTTTGTAAATATAGTAAAATAATATTAATTTATTCAAAATTACGATTATATTGTCGATTGGTTATTATAAATTTATTTTTTCAATCTATATTGAAAAAATATAATTATTGAGCTACAATTAATCCGTAAGTATCGGTATTGCAACAGGGAATTTATAAAATTGTCACCCTAGATTTGGTGATTTTTTAGGGGAATAATGGCGGCAGCGGCCGGTAATTATAAAAGAATTTTGCAATTATTGGAAAAATGGCCCATTGACGAAACTAAATCTGGACGGTAAGTTCAATATTCAACCCTAATAATACCAAAAAAAATCATAAATATGTAAATTTAATTAAAATTCTAAAACCTAACCTCACATTTCCGGTTATAATTGTTTTCAGGGATTTGTGCGAATATTTACGTAATACAATCAATCGAGCGTATAAAGAGAATAAATTCGAAACGAATTTCAATTATTGGGACCGTCAATATTTATCATTGCAACGTATAGTTAATAATCACCATAAAAATAAGTATCCGAGATCGTTGGTATCGTCGGCTACCGGTTTGAATGCGGAACAGTGTAAAATTGCCTTATCCAACGAATTCTTGGAAGAATTAAAGAAAGAAGAACAGCCGTTTTATAAGAGAATCTTCAGAAAAAACGATGATTAGAACAATTCGAAAATATTCAACAGCCTCTCATATACCAGTAATGGTAAAAGAAGTATTAAATTATCTAAAACCGGAAAAAAATCAAATAATTGTAGACATGACTTTCGGTGCCGGTGGCCATAGTCGTAGAATCTTAGAATCTACGCCGAATATTCGATTAATAGCATTAGATCGTGACCCTGTAGCCCATCAATATGCAGTTGAATTATCTAAAGAATATCCGGAACAAATTCTACCATTATTGGGACGTTTCTCGGAATTACCACAATTATTAAAACAACACCAAATCAAGCAAAATTCAATCGATGGTATTTTATTCGATTACGGTTGTTCTTCAATGCAATTCAATATAGGCTCACGTGGATTTTCTGTATCGAAAAATGGCCCGCTCGATATGCGAATGGATTGTGATCGTTATCCAGATAGTATAACAGCTGCTGATATTCTAGCTACGGCAACAGAGGAGGATATTTATAAAATTTTAAAGGTTTACGGTGAGGAGAAGAAGGCAAGGAAAATTGCTAGAGCTATTGTTGAATCGAGGTATTTGTTTAAAAAATTGACAACAACCGAGGAATTGTGCGATTTAGTCGATACGGTTTATGGTAACGAGAGGAGTGTTGATATGTTAGATAGACCGTCACATAATGCAACGAAAACATTTCAAGCTTTACGGATTTTCGTTAATAATGAATTGAATGAAATCAATTACGGTTTGATTTTAGCTCATCGTTATTTAAAATTAGGTGGGCGAATTATAACGATAACGTTCCATTCGTTGGAGGATACAATTGTTAAAAGACATCTTTTGGGTAATTTAATAGCAAACACCGCAAATCCATTACCATTAAAGTACAGTAGTCATACGATGTGTATTGATGATAATATTGTTAAAAATGTAATGGAAGCGAATTGGTTCAGTTTGACTAAACATGTCGTCCTACCAACCGTTGAAGAAGTTGAAGAGAATCCAAGGAGTCGATCGGCGAAATTGAGGGCTGCTGTTCGGGTGCGGTAATAGCAAAGTAGTCAATAAAATATGAGGCGCAAATCAACGTATTATTGTACCTAACTATTTTATAGTCCAAATTATCCGATAGTCCTTCACGAAAATGTATTACGTTTTTTCCCTAAATATGATATAAGATCGAGGGAATTTAATTGAATCAAAACTGTAATTTGATTTTCTTCCCAACTAGAAACAGGAAGTTTGAACTTTGGTTATTAATCAAGGGTTACGAATTTCTAATACAAAGGGCGGAAATTAAAATGCGGTATATTTTTTTTCCGATAGAATTACGGTTTTTATACGGAATTGCGTCAAGAAACTGTTAAATTGGATTATTTTTATCGCGCCTTCAACGTTTCGAATCGATATCTACTTTTCCGGTCCTTTTATTTCTTGAAATTGGTTTCTAAAAGACTCTAAACATTGGATTTATTTCGAATAATAAACTAAAAATTTATATGGAGTGTAAAAAATATTTTAGGGACTTTTGGAGATAATTTTAGCAAAATTTGGGCCTCGTAGCTTATTTGAAAGTTAGGTAAACGTTCGTTTCTGACCATGGCGCGATTTTTAAAAATGAGTCAGAATGAATAAAGCTCCCAATATTGATTTTTCGTTTTTCTCCCTTTTATTCTGGAATGGGTAGAAATATTTCGTATTTATTCTGAATTGCAATGGAGAAAAATGGAAAAGAATTATGCGGGGAGTATTCTTGAATCATTCTCAGTTATCGACTCGTTTTCAAGAATCGCAACATTTTCTAAAACCAGAGTTTTTTAAACAACTTGCTGAGCTACGGGGTTGAAATTTTGATAAAATAGAACCCCTCATATAAACTATATTTTTAGTTTAGGAGCCCTGCAATTTCCCTTTTTTTATGGTGTTATAGTATAAAATCCAGTAGAAATCGATTTAAAGTGGAAATTTGACTCAAAAATTGTGTTTTTTTAACGATTCGATAGCTAAATTCGATGAAAATTGACTCGTTTAGACAAACACCACGTAAAACTATAATTTAAAGATAAGTTCTACTATTTGTTGAGTGATTCTAAAAATATTTTAAGATCATTTTAACGAAATTTGAACTCCATCTGGAACTTTCTTAAAGAACATTTGCTTTAATGATGCTACAATTAGGAAAAAAGAGGCAGGTATAACATGGGTCAAGCATCTTAATGGCACTGTTTTTTTATTTTTCTCCATTTTATTCTGGAATAGATGGAATTATAATGAGCTACGAGGTTCAAATTTCGCGAAAATGTGCCCTGGATACCATCTTATAAACACTTAAAGTATTTTAGAAACTCGCCAATTAATAGAGTTTATCTTCAAATGATAGAGTTTTGAATGGACCATCCGATCTATGACTTCAAATTTTATAAAATGATTTCAAACTAAAAGTATTAGCCCCTTGTTTATGATTCTGATAGAAAAAGCGTTAAAAGTTGAACTAAAAGCAATAAAATTGTTTTAAATACGTCTCTTTTAAATAATTCAGTAATAAAAACCGTTTAAACTAAAATGTGAGAATTCGCTCAATTAAGGGTGTATTTTTTATACAATTTAGTGAACATTTTTATTAAGTTGATCTAGAACGAAAATACTTTAACACTTTTAGGGGAATGTACGAATTTATTCAAAATCAACCGAAAACATTCAAGTCGTTCCCATTTCATCAAACTCTTAGGGGTTGAAAAAACGATTAAAAGCGGCTAATTTTTTTCATATTGACGACTAAATAGTAAAATTTAATATAAATCGGCAATTTAGAATAAATAGATTTAATTCTGACAATTTAGCTTACTGTTTTTGTTAAATCTTTTACTCTAAATTTTGTCAAAAATTGACTAAAATTGAATAACTTTGGGCCTATAATTTGTTGAAATGTTTAATAGATGTTATCCCCTGTTGGTCAATAGATTTTTCTTGTGAAACAAACCAGTAATCGTATAGTGAAGTTTACAAGTTTCAAACTCCGGGAGCCAAGAGATCGTATCGTATTTAACTCAATTCAGTTGAATAAATTTTCGGATGGCCAAGATTGCAATTTGATCCTTATCTATCAGATTGTAATATTTATGTTTATGTTAAAATAGATCAGGTATGAGTATGCATTGCATATTATGTTACAACCGGTAAGTTTCTCAACTAGAATTGATCGTATACCGATATTAATGCAGCGTTAACATAAATTTACAACTCTATTAAGTCTAGTGACAGTAAGTAATTTAGGATTATTGTTATTTGTTTATTTATAAATCTTTAAAATTATATTATAATATTGGTTTAATCTAGCTTTCGAAATCTCTCTTTTACTAGCTTTGTCTAACTTGCTAATGGTTCTAGTTTCATCATTTCCTGCATTTAGTGTCAATTCACCCTGTTCTTCCTATTGTTCAATTCACCATTCTATCCACTGCCACCATCACGATTACGTCTCTTTATCCTATCGGAATAGAACGTCATCTAAACAATAAAACTTTAGTTTGTTGTTCAGTAATATTAACAGAGAATGACCGGACGGACTAGCGACGAGGCCAAGTAGTCCTGAAAGTCAAAACTCAAATTCAACTACAACTAGCGACTATCTTATCCATAATTCCCCTATACAGTTTCCTCAATATTGTCGCTACATTTTCTACAAATTCGATGTGATTATGACTGGAAGCTAATCCAAGTTTGAAATCGTCCACAGACTGATTTTGGCCGTCATCTCGTCGACTGCCATGAATAAATTAAAGTCTCCACTATTAGAACACATTGACTACACAGATCTTCATCCCTACTAATTTTCTACAACTATCACCCCTTGTAAGCGTCTCGTATTTTCAACATTTCCCACATACGTAGTTGTAGATATACAAGGGATCTCTTGAGTCTTGTGGATTAGTGGTGGTCCTTACCGAATCCTTAGGGAACACTTTCCCAGTTCGTCTTACAACAAACTATACCGGGACTATCTAAAACTCAAATTGCCATACGAATATCGACTATAAAACTAACTGTGGGGTTGTTTTGTCGACTTATAGAGTGTGATGATATCCCAACTGATTGTATCTCGATGTCTCCGGTTATAAGTAGCAGAACAAAGGGCGAATCGTTAACCATTCCTGCAACACAACATCGTTAAAACATTAATTCTATTAAACTTAAAAAAAATAATAATTCCTATTGTAATAGTTCAAGTTTATGATTATTGGGGTTTGGGACGGTTAATTCAAATGGAACCGTTAAATTCGCAAATGTTTAAATATAATGGAGACGATAATGTAGTAACTATTGCGGTCCTGTTTGTGTAGATAGACTGTAGTTTTATGGCTTAGAAACGATCGTTTCGTTAACGTTGATTGCACGTCAATCCGAGGATAGATGGGCCATCAACTGGAATCCACCCTATAAAATTTATTTACGTTTTGCTACTTTATTAATTAATAAATTTTGTTTCGATCAAAACCGATCGATTGTATGATGAGTTTATTGAATCAAGTTTCTTGCTTGTTCCATACAAAAACAGATTTAGACCCTTAAGACGTATCTGTAATAAAGTTTAAGGTAAGAACCCTGCGGCCGTAGCTTTGCTTGCTTTATATACAAATTAGAAACTAAATAAGCAAGAGCTTATTCAAGCTTACATTGTTTGTAACTTACAAGTCCGTAAGTCTGGCAGGTAAACGGGCATTAATAAACTAAGGTCGAATAAATAACTTTAAAACTTTCCCTTATCGTCCTTCTTATTCGTACTAGTTTTGTAATATCACCCCAGACATTCTCTACCGTCAATGTGATGTTTATAGAGTTTAAACTAGAAGGGTTGCTACTCACAATATCGATACCAATTTACTATTAGGTCGACAAATTAAAAATGGCGTTAGACCCTTGAACAGTCTCGTGTAATGGTCGAGGATCCTGATATTGTGAAAAGGCCCACAACTTGCCAACTATCTACAATTTAGTTTTGGGGGATGAATGTTATGAATATTGAGACGACCACAAGCTATAATTAACATAAGATCGTCGAATTCCTGACAGAGTTTGGAGGATACTTGCCAAAGAGTAATAGATCATAAGGTATTGTATACACCCTCCATTACCCCTTTATTCTGTTTTAATAATCGATTGATTGGGTAGTTTTCAAATATTCTTATATTATCGTGTCGTCTCCCATAAAAGTTCTGGGGGTAAAATAGACTCCCTCTATTCGAGTTACTTAAAAAACCGCCCCATTTTCTATCCACAATATCACAAATAGAGCATTCTTTATATTGAATTGTGTTTCCAATACATAAAACTTTCCCTGGCGTCGTCCAACTTAGCAAAAATAAAAACCAAATAACAAGCAAGATAGGGTGATGATGCTCAATAAGGGGTGGATATTGCTACCCTTATAACTGACAAGACGCCATTATATTGTGGAGAATATTTCTGGATAAATTTCGATTCAAAAATAGTTTTTCGAGGACCGTTATATAACTGGTTCTACAGGATTTTGTCCCATTATTAGGGTAATCTGTGAATAGAGCGGTCCAGCTGCTGGACTTTTAATCGTCAATCACTAGAGGCTTGTAAATTTTTATTCTTTTCATGGAATTGCGTTAATTTGATTGTGCCTCGATCATTAATCAATAATAAAAATAAGCTACAAATTTAGTAGTTTTGGGGATTTTATTTTCCGTTTTATACCGAATGCATTTGCAATTATCTACCCTGTGGCTGGAACAAAGTACAATTTTTTATGCCGTTCTATTGTCTACGAACTAAACAAATCAATAGTCTAGTAATTGATAATAAACACGATGAATGTCGTTAATTATACGTGTTTAGAGGGCATTATTTTTCATAAAATGGAATTAACCGCGAAAAACAAGAACAAAAAGGTGGAGGGTATTAATTTTATGGGGACAGCGCACCTGGTTTGAGCCGTAAAATAATTGTCGCAATTATTATTAATTGCGGTAGTTTTTTTGTCGTAAAATCCATTCTTTACAGTTGTTACAACTTAATTATAGAGAAATCCGATCTTTATAAAAACTTGATTAAACAAACATCGTTTGCTTTGTCTTTGTGGTCGTTGATTTTTTGTCCGCAAATAATCGACTCTTTTAAAACGATTGTAGTTGTTTTTAATTTTTTTTTTGTTCGAGTTGGTTGTTTAAAAGCATCTTGTTAATAAGATTACAGTATCTGTGTTGAACAGTAATTAAATTCCCGCCTCCTCTGTCCACGTCCCGACTATAACACAACCACCACCGTATTTCTATCATCGTTCCGGTGTCTTCCCTTCATTGCACGCGTCAACAGCACACAGCTTTGACGGCAAAACAGCTTATGTTGACGTCTTGTCTTGACCGAAATGTGCTTTTGATGTAGACTCATCAATAAAACGATTTATTTAATTAATACGACAGATCTTCAAATATACGTTTCGATAAAAATTCCACTTGGCCGAATATCCATAAATCTCCCAAACTCATCTATATGAAGATAAATAGATAATGAGATGAAGAAAAGGGGAGCAACTGGGAATGAATTGCTTTATAGAATCTTTCAAGTATTCACAGATTTGCTTATCTACGGCTTAATAGCTAGAATTTGTGTGTAAATCCTTTCATTTTATTGGGCCCTTGTAGTTGTAGTTTCTTGCCTTTAGCATGCCCGTTTTGTTAATAAACGAAGGATGAATCATATGCTCAAGGGGTCGTTTCGAGGACCATAATCAGTTAGAATGAACATTTAAGATGGACACCCTAAATACATACATATATTATCGGTAGGGTGTTGCAATACGGGCATATTAAGGGGGAACAGCCAGATAAGATGCCGTCCGGAGATGAACAAGGAATCGTTGTCGTCGTTTACGTTGCAGTCGACGACGACGACGACGGCGACGTAATCATCGTTGGTTGTAATAAGGGGGATGAATAGAGACTAGTAGTGGTGCAGGAATTGTAAACGGGGCGGTATTGATCGAGGGAGAAGACAAGGAATTATGATGAGGGAATAGAGAGAAGATGTTGGCAATGATTGCAACATTACCTTCCAAAACATGGAAATAAATATACGTAATAAATTAAAAATTTCTAATAAAATAAAACCTTTAACATATCCAACACATTAAGCGAAATTTAAACATGTTTTCAAGACATTCATTTTTGCTTCAATTTCGTCTTATTTTTATCAATTATTGAAATTGAACAACGAAAAAGGAACTTTTCTACCTCGTGCTGATACTTTTTAATTATTGTAATTCCATGAGTCTAATTTATCAAACTTTTATTAAACTTATTGTTAAATGCGATTAACTGAAATCGAAGAGTTGTGTTTTCAAAATTAATTGTTTCCAGAGCTTTTCAATATTGCACAATATAATGGAAGTATTGAATGTAGTTTCGAAGGCTCATAGAAAAAATAAATTATAATTATTTCTGCAAGTTTTTTAAACATACAGGAGCTGTTCTGGAAAGATTTATCAAATTGTAGCTTTTTAGAGAAAAACTAAAGGCGTAAGATTTTGAATTCTATTTTAGAATAAAACAAATAGAAATTGAATCAAATTTGATTTTCCACGATTCGAAAAATTGTAATATAAAAGTATAAAGTTGCTATCTAATTGAATTTTAAACTAAAAAAGCCTTGTTGTGAATTAAAAATGAATAATTTGGGGCTGAAATGTTTCAAAACAAACTGAAATTCGATTTTTTCAAGTATTATGCCCATTTGACATGGAAAAATTGTAATTCAAAGCCAAACCATTGACAAAAATCAAAAATATTACTCAAGAATTCAAATTTAGACTCAAATCCAGATCAAAAATTGACTTTTCGCAGAATCATTACAAAAATCAGTTCAAAAATTTTTAAATTAACTCACTTTATCGACCTATTTATTAAAATTAAAATATCTCCAAATTTATGGAGAATTCAATTCAAAAAGAGTCTTTTTGCAATTTTGGGGTGAAATTCTCTGATAATAGATGTTTAGGACTAAAATTTCTTTATAGATTAACGTCTCAACGCCTCAGAAATAATCTTTGTTCACAATCAATTTTTTCAAGCTAATTTGTCTTAAAAAGTAGACTCAAAATCAAAAATGTAACGCAAAAATGACCAAACAATACCAATTAACATCATTTAAAGACAAAAAGATCCTAAGATACAGGCTAAAAATCAGAAATTAAACTAAAAATCAGAAATTAAACAGTTTGTTTTACAATTTAATGTCAAAATTTTAACAACAAATTCGGCAAAATGTCCCCTTTTTGCAATTTGACACCAATATTGGCTATAAATCGATCTAAATCGATTATGGCTAAATGTTTTTTGAAATTTTGACTGAAAAGATTACAAATTTCAGCTCGTGTAGTGTTTTATTGGAATTTCTAGGAGGACCCGCAGTTGCCAATATTATGATTAGATAATTAAAACAATACGACAATTCTTAAATAATAGGGGGTGCTGTTGGAATCTTGGCGTTCAACAATATAGAAATTCGAGTCGGCTTTTTGGCGTCGTATTCCAACATCAACGACGTCGCGGCGCCTTCACAAAATAAGAAAACGTGATTTATCGGTGCATTTTCGACATTATAGGCGGAAATAGCGTTGTCTGTTGATTTATGTAAGGGGTTGTTCAGTTTGTTTTCTATGTTGATAGTAGCAGTGGGGTAAATATACAAGTTGAAACGAATTGTACACAATTCTCAGATGATTATTCTTTTTATTTGCCATTTTCGTAAAGGAATTCTTAAGGGTGGAATTGCGAATAAAATATAACGAAATTATTAAACAACTCCATAAATCTACTTATAGTTAGGGGAAAATTGTAATTATAAAAATATCTACTTTATAATTTCATAATTATCGTAATGATAATAATAATAATAGTTTGGGGAAATTAGCAGTGTTAACAACCGAAATTTAGAGTTACCTTCGTTGGGAAATCGTCGATTTGTGAAATCTTCCGTCCACTAGAGGTCAGCGTTTGGTCATTTTCTCGTGGAAATTCGCCGATTTTCAATTAGAAAATCAAACGCCAATAAACCCAACAATTTTAACAATTTAATTCGATAATTCGACACAATTTCACCACATCGAACCAATGGAATTTCCTCAAATTATCGATTGAACATTCTCCAGAAACTACTCGCATTACTGTTCCAACTTGAATGGGACTTTTTTCAATAAACTCAACGGTCATGTTACGAGAACCAGTTTCTATATCGATTCATAGTGAAAGAGACTGGACAGTGGTCAGTCTTTTGACAACTGGTCCAGCATCCCTTTAGAAGCTCAACTACCACTAAAAAAAATCAAACAGCTTCCCGGGAACATCTGGCGATGGATTTGTCTCGCTATTTTTATAATAAACTTGTAGAACTGGTTAGGGGGTGAGAAATAGCGGTTGAAAAAGAGATGTGCATTGGGAAGGAAAGCGTTTTATTGCAGATTTTTCTATTTGTAGAAAAATCGATGATTTTAATTTGGAAGGAATTTGAAACGTTCGAATTATGTAAGCATAACAGTATAGGGGCTGATATTTGGTAAATTGTCGTTTATAATACATCTAGATAAGTAAACAACTAGGCCGATATACGTTAATATCGTTCGCGACGTTATATTTGCTACTGCCTAGCTATAATATTGGTGTGCTTTGTGAATATTAAACTTGCCAAATCCATATTTACACTGCAACAGAATGGATTTCGCTGAAAACTGCGTTGTAAATTATTAAAATTTCATTAAACTTTATAATCCATTTGATGGCGATTCTATCAAACCAAAAAATATCAATAATTAAATTTTTTAATAGAAATCATCATCATAAAATTTGTAGATAACAAATTCTTATTATAGTGTAAATCAGACTGTACGATTCGGACTCTACTTGGGGCTGTTGATCACACAAATACCTTCAATGTATGTGTGTGAACCGGACTTGGGGTGAATGCAAGCTGGAAACTAGGGGTGCTCTCTCACTACAGTAACCTCTTCTGTAGTAAAATCCCTTGCGATTAACATCAAAAGGAGGCCATGTTAGAAGGCGGAGCAATTCCAGAACCAACCCTCTTGGATATCATCATCAACAT
This sequence comes from Hycleus cichorii, assembly GCA_013841215.1. Classification (NCBI taxonomy): domain Eukaryota; kingdom Metazoa; phylum Arthropoda; class Insecta; order Coleoptera; family Meloidae; genus Hycleus; species Hycleus cichorii. Next base: position 248,655 of record JACDRQ010000047.1, on the reverse strand, counting down.
CAACATCATCCCCTTTTACTAGCAACTTTCCTACACAATGCACGTACACATTTATAAACATTCATCCCCGCCACTGTTGGCAATTTCGTCTATGTATATGTGAGATACCCCTATCTCGTTCTTGTACATTGCATTTGGAAAAGGGTAGGATTTTTGAAACTCTTGCGGCAACTAGCGCTAGATGGTGGAGAAAAAACGAATAACAACGAATGTTGGATGTGTACTAAGGGGGTAGTGGTGTTTTATAAATTTTTAGTTAAGCTACCCCGGACCAGATGGCAGGGTGGATTTTAAAAATTTGAATCCACCATCGATAATAACAAGAAATTCGACTCCATTTAAACTGTAGCTTAATTCGACTGGCAGTTTGGAGGATTGAAGTTTGCTCTGTACAGTTTTGATGAATAAACGTTAAACTAAACTTAAGTCATTATTATGCTGTCAGTAAGGTTTAATATGGACGGATGTTATTAATTTGTAGACAATACCGAGAGAATGGGTTTAGTTCGGGTTTCAACTCGAATGGGGTTGATTTTTGGCTACAATAATAACGATTTGGGGCAAATTTGTAAAAGTAGAGCGGTAGATCTTATCGTTATCAATTTGTCATCGGTCGGGGTTGATAATTATAAATCAATTCAATTTCTTGTCTGGATCATCAAATAATGTCTATCAATAAGGCTCATGTATATGCTATTGACGTATTCTATTATAACTAAATATGATCGTATAACAGAATTGCTGGTAGTTTTAGTTATTATTGCTATTGCTGGAACTAAAACAACCACCAACTATAGCTATTATAATACCCTGAAAATCATCTATCCACCTACCCAATCGGCCCCCCAATTTGATTGTCTATATCAAATAGAAAGCGGCAATAGTATGTGAATGTTAAAGAGAGGCTAGTACGCGAGAATGGTTACACAAAGTCTAGTGTAATCAGCTTAGAGTCCCTTCGTCGATATTATAGCAACTATAGTGGATGGTGTTGGGACTAGTGCCGTGGAGTTCCTGAGGACGCGTTCATGTGGACCAGAAGCGATAGAGTGGAAATACTCTTGTTGATGATCACAGGAACGTTAACCGAAACCGTACACTCATTTCCCCAAGATCAACTAATACTTGTAAATTTCAACGATAATACCAATCTATAAATAAATACGTTGATCTGTTGAAATTGGATTGTTGGCTCCTTGACGGGCCGGTTATAAGTTCCCCATTTGTGACGCAGACAACACCATCGGATCCGAGTGAGAAGAGATCCTTGAGGTTGCCAGCGTCGGTATTGATCGAATCCGTCTTCACTACAGCCCCTCACTTTTCCAGCCATCCCCGAAAAACTCCCCTTACCCGGACTCCGACTCTCTTGCTTAATTCTAACCCCTATCGCCTCATTACACTCTTAGGTTACAGTTTGTTGTAGACGATTTTCGACCTTATTCTATCTGATAACCTGATAAGTAAAGTTCATACATGTATTAGGTATAATATTAGAAAACATTTCTAATAATACTCGCTGGCACGTTTACAGGAAATGCTAGTTTTAATTGGATTTCCAAGGAAATATCATTGAGTGGAGTTGGCGGCATTTTATATTATCACGAACATTGATGTTTTGTTGTTTCTTAATTGTTTCGAAATTTTTTAATTTGTTGTTATGCAAAACCAATCAACCATTCACTTCTACAGTATAGAAATTTCGTAACTGTCAAATGCAGCATCTGGTCCATAGTGAATAATTACCACCTATTGGAACATATAGCTAGAGATATTGATTCACTGAATGTATTCAAACATCTCTCCAACTTCTGTACGCTTGCATGCTTTGAGAATTTGCAATTAGCAATATTAAAAGCCCACGTGTAAGTGCATATATACTCTAAGCATACATGTTTGTAAATTTATTGGAGATAAAACAATCTATTTTTGTTGCAGGTAACTAATTGTTAATTTCAAGAGCGTTTTCTATAGAAAACCCCAAAAAGGGCTCAGGAACATTTAAACGAAAACCAAGCGGAGTGGATAAGAATGGTCATCATCCAGTTCCATACTGACGCGTACCTAATGATCTGTAAGCGACACAAAGGCGTCTATTCGGACGACTGGCATCCTTTGTATATGGATTCCGTCATTTCCAACAAATACCCCATACGTGTAAATAAACACAAAACAGAAGAAACAACTTTATCAACTACAATCGCTCGAGGTTAGACCGATCTATTAAAGACAAACTATTCTAGATTAGAATAGAAATTCCCAACAACAATATAATTCGCATTACACCAGAATTGCGGACCATCAAACTGTTCTAATGAAGCTAAAAATTCCGAACGGCCCTTTAAAGGGCGACCGATCAACTGTGAAAGAAAGGGGTCGGTAAATTCGTGTCAATTCTTTGACCTATTTACCGTATCACCCGAAAAATCCATATTGGAAAATTCGATAAGACACGCGAATTGGCAATTCTTAAAACCAAACCTTCCCCAACAATAATAGTGTGCCACTTTTCATGGTTTTCCAGCTGTTTTATCTTTGAGTGAAACTATCTATAATTCTATCTTTTTCCAACTAAACTATCGGAAATTGTATTTTCTCCTTTTCGGCAAACAGATCCGTTCGTGTTTGTAAAATATGCGCGCACGTCTAGTTGAAAACCTGCGAAAACGGCCGGCCACGTGCTTTTACGCTGTTTCCACCAGCATCAGCTGATAAAAACGGAAAAAGTCCCACACATATATACCGGCAAGTTTTCGTATGAATGAAACATCAAAAGAGGGATGACTTTCGAAATATACACACACATATACGTATACGGACACATGTTTAGGGATAATGGACAATGTTGAATTTGGGCTAGGGAGGGTTGAAAACTACTGCCTGAAGCATTAATATAATGGAGGGAGTTGGAGTGCTCCGCCTTCAGACCAATGAAACTCTTCGATGAAAGTCCGATCGATTGCAAGAAAACATTCTCAGATCGGTAAAAAGATGTTTTAAACTTTCTAGAGTTTCAGCAAATTGTAGAGGGGATGAATTGTTCACTAACACCATGTAGGGGCAGTAGAAGGATGGTAATAACGTCATTAGCCTGAAATTAAGTCTTTATCGAGTTTAATGTTTTTCGCATAGTCTCAACAAATTTTAAGTATTTTTCAAGTTTAAACATTTCCCAAATCAAAACTAAACAATTTGACTGTTGGATTTGTTGCTTCTACGACAAAACACCGGAATCATTAGTCACCCCCTCTGAAAATGGTCAGGATATTAGTTGCTATGTATAACGTAACCTCAAACTAACAAAAATAACGTTGGTGGTCGTAAATTATTTTGACAGTGGAATAGAGTATTGGCTATTTTGTGTACTTTGTACAAAATTTAAGGACTTTACTATTAGATATTAAACTACTTTCCATTTGATCGATATTTATAGTTTTCAAAGGGGTGGTAAGAGACGCTGAACGGGGGGTTAGTTTAAGGTGGTTCTATAGTTGTATAATAGTAGTAGTGCGTTGTTGCTTGCTTGGTCCGTTGTAGAACTTTATGGGTTTACGGTTCCAGGCTCCATTAATATTCTAAGATAACATGGTTATGTTAGGTTTTACATAATTGCACCACTATATACTATACTAGAGGGATGTAATTAATATTCATAGCACAAATAAACATCTAGATAGGTATTTATCAGGAATAAGTGTAAATAATCTAGTGGGATTGATGAAAAAGCAATTTCTTTCAAACATAATCACTGAGAATACTTAAATTCTAAAGGAACTAGTTGATTTATAAAGGTGCCCTACATGATTTTTAAGCTGCAAATACGACAATTACAGCGGAAAATTTAGTTTAGACTTGGAAAACCATTTGGGAGCGATGTGGCAAAATTTTTGACATAAACTATAACTTCTTTTGAAGTCTCTCAATTTATGCATGGATTTTAGATGATCACTTTCGTACTTTTTTCAAGAACAAAAAGTTTAATTGAGCGTAATTTGGCAGCTTTAATTTCAAGCTTGTGCAATTAGCAGTCAAAAAGTGCATCGAGTATAGCTCGATTTTTTGTCGTTGCAAATTTCCAGATTTTGTAAAGTTTCATGCCATATTTTACCGAAAAATAAGGCAAATTCGTGTCCATATAAAAAAACTGCCCAGCGCAGTGTGAATAAGCTAATCAGTAGATTTTGTAAACGAAATATAAGCAATAGTATAATCAACAACAAAAGCCAGAGAACACTTTCAATATCCTATCTAGAGATAGGGCATACGAAAGAATAGAGATAGAAATTGCACGAATAGTGACCGCTTCATAAATGTGTAATTCAAGCAAAAGCTTTAGGAAAATCAGTTGAAATACGTTGTGGTTGGAAGTTTATATCTCGAACCTCTTCTCTATACGAACTTTGCTCCAACACCTTTTAGTCCTGTTTATTGCACATCCAACGATCAATAGAAATTATTTCGTTTTCCTTAAAAAAATAATAAAACCGGATTATTGTCGAACTTATTAATATGCACCCTTGCCGAATTTCTTAACGAAATCAACCCCTTTGAAGAATCAACAAGAAGTGACCTTTCACCTGTACTGGTCCAGTGGGAAAGTCGACCTATATCCAGATTCTCTAGCGATATTTTTATTTATGAAGACGTGTTAGAACTTGAGATTGTACGATTCCTCTTATGTTCCCATCTTTCTCTCTACTCTATTGTATTGATTAATATGCGGCGTATAATAGCACGAAATTAATTAAAGGAGTTTGCAACCTTTCATTAATAACCAGAGAGAGGAGTCTGTACTTGTCCAACAATATTCTCTCAGGGGGTAAGTCGAGGTTAGGGTAAAATCAACGTTCTGACGACGACGACATGGAGACGTTGAAATATGAAAGCGCCACGTTCAAGTAGTGTTAAGGGAAATTTAGCTGCATTATTCGATTAAATACGCCCCAATTTAAGATACTTTTTGTTGATTTAATTCTTCTTCGAGTTCTTATACCGTACCCGAGTTGTCTCTGTTTAGTCTACCGTTGTCTCTGTCTACATCTGCAGAATATCGACTCAAGTGAAAGGATAGGGGATGGATGGATGGATGGAGATGTTTTGCAAATAAGGAAGACATCAAGGCAATGTAGAGGATATGGAGAAAGATGCAAAATCTTCTGAGAGGGGCATGAGTAGCCAAGATGGCGGCTAGCCCGGGCGCGGTCCCTTGGTATCGGCTTACCTCCGTTTCGCAATAAGATTTGCCGGTACAGTTCTGGTCATTAATATACATGAGGATGAAAAGGATGTAGAATCTAGTGAAAGATATATATGTATATATGTATATATACATATATAATGTCGATTTGTATGTATTTGTAAAGGGTATACATGTTATAGCGCCAAGAGCACAACACAGTGGTTTCGGACAGATTACGAAGGACCAAATTGACGACCAAAAAGGCGTTATCAATAATTATCAGCCTCTTATAGATCAATATTGTACAAATTAACCAAATTTGTAATTCAATGAAAAACTAAGAAGACTTTCTAATTGAATTTCCAATCTAATTGAAAATTGATTGAAACTTGTCGCAACAACTCATTCCATTTTCCTATTCCCTTAATTCCCTTAATTTCCTCCCCAACTTGCCCTGTTGTTGTCAATTATCGTAAAATGTTATTACACGGTTATTTTACGTGTTAAATGTCACATATCGTGTTCTTTGAATATTATAGTAAATCAATATTGGGAAGAAAGCAAGATAGTTGAAGCTTCTCTAGTATGCTCCACAAATATGTAGACCATAAAGAAAATACTGAAAGTTTCCTTTGAATCGTTCAAAGGAAACCAGATCCGGGGCTCTTCCACTAACTAAAAGTCAATCCTCTTAAATTACATAGTTCGCAACTTTTATCTTGTCAAACTTTCGAAATTCTCCACATAATTCCCGTGTATTTTTTCATTTAGTTCGACAATAATGTTCGTTAATTTAGTGTAAATTAATAAAATAATGTCATAAGATAAGAATAGCATGGAGATGAGTAATGAATATATTGGAATATAAAGGCTTAATTTTGCAGGAGGTGGGTTATTGTTGTAATAAAGCATTGTTCTCTAGAGAAATGGATTACAACATCCCGACGACCTGTCTATGAACCCAACTGGCTCTTTCTTAGGACCTTCCGGTCTGATAGTTTAAACTATGTTTATGTAAATGTAAAAGGGAGAAATGATTGCATTCTAATAACGAAAAATTACTAAATTTTCCCAACAAAATTATCGCCATTGGTAGTTTTTTGACTGAGATTACAATCGATGATTACGATAATTGCAAAACTTTTACCATTGTGATAAATTTTCAAACTACACCAATGTTAAATTGGCTTTTTGTAATCAAATTTACAAGATGCTTGAATGGTGAATTTTACAAAAAAGTTGAAATTATTATTAGAGGAGGGGTGAATTGATACAAATTCAATATGGAAAACGCTTCAATTTAAATTTGAGCCTCTACCTGTTTACTAAACGAAAAATGAGTTTTTACTCGTTAAAATTCAAAGCTTCTGAAACAAAGACTTGAACTAGCTAACTCATAAAGTTCACATATTTTGCCCCGGAGCAATTTAGAGAGTCTATTCAGGTCATTTCTACAATATTTGGAACTCGTAGTTCTTTTGTAAGTTGGTCAAAAAAGCTCATCTTGGAGAGTACTGCGAATTCTGAAAACGACTTGACAAACAAGTTTTTTTGCCTATTCCTTTGCATTATAGAAAAATGCACATCAATCTTATTTCATTTGGAATAAACTGGAGAAAAATGGAAAAAATCATCCCTCGATGCATAGCTCCTTTTCGAAAATTGCAACTTCAACCAAAATAAACTTGTTTTGGCCAAAAGACATCCCTCGATATAACTCCTTTTCGCAAATTGCAACTTTGACCAAAATGAGCTTGTTTTGACCAAAAATCATCCCCCGATATAACTCCTTTTGAGAATTGCAATTTTGGCCAAAATGAGCCTGTTTCGGCCAACTTTCAAATAAGCTACGAGCTTCTAGTTTAGCTCAATTGTGGCTCGATACGTCGTTTTTTGGATTTTTCCCAACGAATGGACGCGATTTAATAGAGAGAATCTAACGATAAACTTTCGTGTCGTCTGCGATTCCCGAGTTAATTCGTTTGGTATTAATAATTGAATTATCTTTTGATATGCCGTTGTAGTAAAGTAACACTTTCTGGTAAGTGCTATTTTACTAATTTAAAATAATTTATTGTATGGGCCCTGTAATGGTGGAGTGCTTTTGAAACAGATTCTTGCCAACTATTTAATTAACATTGTAACTATAAAATATCCTAGTGGTTGTTAATATAATAAACGCCCATTTACTATACTAACCCTTCTACTAATAACTTAAAATATCCCAAATTATGAATCTTAGTTCCATTTCATTTTCTAGATGGTTAATTTGTACACCCTTCCTGTTCGTGTATTTTGCGATTATTACTACAACTTCGTCTTTAATTATCAACAAATACACGATATTTTATATCAATAATAATAATACTAATAACTGATAAAGATAGAACTATTGGAATCTAGTATTGTGTGTAGAGTATGGAGAATTTTATTGTCTAGGGTAGTAATATAATCCAGAATGCATTTACATATATTTAATTACAATTGGAACGAACAGAGAAACACCCTTCCAGTCTACACTACCCCCAATCGTCGTGTTAAGATCGCCCTCTTAATATGCGCCATCTTAATGTTTAAATCAATAACGACGCCAACACAAGCGGCGCATCTGCCCAAATTTCCGCCACAATCACTCAAGAAATCCAAGAATTTCGATTATTTTTCGTATTGTAGACGATTCAATTTATAATAGCCTCAGTTAAATTTCCTGTAGAAATCTCGTCGTTTAAAAATCGTTTGAAATAAACTTTCCCGGATTTTATCATATTAACGATGTCCATTATCCTTCATACTGTTCCCGGATATATAACCCATCAAAATAAATGACATCGAATAATTCAAGGTTGTTATGGCAGTCACTATCTAGCATTGTTTATATAGAAGATTTTCCTGTATTTGCCCAAAATCGCATCATTTGTACGTCATTATTAACACGACAATTTCCGTTATAGATCTTTCACGTTATTATCAGTATTATTATTATTAAAAATTGCTGATATTTGGGATATCGAGAGTGATTCTCCATGTTAATTGCAACTATTCATAGATGTTTGTTAAAGTTGAAATTTTCGTATTAGCTGCCTTGCCGTTATCTCCATACCCATTCCTGCCACTATAAAGTTTATTGAGTTAGATTAGCTATAGTTTACATGTACACGTAGGCCCTTATCGGGCGACTCGTTCGTTTAAATTATATGGTAACCAACAACACCATCGACATTGTTGTGTCTTTGTTTTACACGCTTAACTACGAATTTGAATGAGTGTTTTGCTTAGTACGGGGAAAGAGAAGTAGGGCTATTTATCCGTACTAATGTTGGAAAACAAGATCGTATACGGGGCTATAAGGCGATTGTAATAGGGCGTTAACACCAAGACTGTACAACACGGGTTATAGCCAACAAAAAATTCTACAACTACCCAAAACGTGTGTCCGCAATCAAAACGAATGGACTTGACATTAACCTCGGAGATTATCGAAAATTCCGCCTAAAAATCGGATTGATTTTGGTAGAAACCAAGATATAAATTATCAAGTTTGATCAAATAGTTATTAGAATATCAAAGGTGGTTCATCTAGGAATCCTCGCTCTAAGGTATTGTAGAAATAGATAACGCTTACACATAGACGTTGAACATTTCTCCGGGAATAGCTCTAAATGTATTCAGACGCAGCAACGTTCCTGGATCATTTGGGAATTTGAATATATATACGTATATAAACCTATATACATAGAGTATTTATATACAAACTAACAAATATTTCAAAATACAAGTTTTGATCTCACTAGAGTCCTATAGAGATGACCAGTTCCTAACCCTATTGGTTCACTATTATCTCCACATACCAATCCCAGGATGGTCGTGAAATTAATTGAATTTGTACGTGTGAATTTTGTATAATAAGACGGGAATTCTCTTAATTTCGTTGAAGAAAAATCGCATTTCGACCCTCTATTATTGTTATTAACATACAACAAAGTGGCTTAATTCTGTCCAGAATTATGGTTCTTATACAAATGTAATCAGGAAATGAATTCTCTCTTGAACAAACGTTACTGTGTCTCTCTACTGTGTTGTTGATACTTCCTTTCCTTTCTATTCGTGTTATTTATCGGCTCCTTTTTCCGTTTACCCAACTCGGTTTATTTACAAAATTCCAACAGAATTCTAATTTTAGCCGAAAACAATACAAGAAAATTTATTGTTTAAAAAAAATTAAATCATCGATTTTCCAAAGTTTAATTATCAATTAAGCGAATTGGAATTGTGCAAATTTAACGATCTCCAAGTTCAATTACAAGGCGCAATTCCCCAAGTGTTGGCGGTTTGAAGTTGAACAGGCGTTGGTGGCAGTTGTGTATAAATGGAGAGAACGAGAGGGTGTCGGACTGGGGGCGATGTAAGGGTTGCTTCTTACATCCTGAGGCCGGGATCAATACAGATCAGGAGCCGCCCTTATCCATGTCAGCTATGGCTCCATGTGCCACCATTCCTCTCCCACCCGTTGATAGAAATCAAACGATGATTTGCATAAAGTTCTTACAAGAATCAACCCACATCAATCATAACAACAAAATTTGCTATACTAGAATATTGTTGATTATAATTTAAAATATTTACCAATCATCAAGTTTTATTCGCGATATTGACTATACAATTTGTCATTTCCGTATAATTATCGCAATCAAGAGGTGTACCAATCGAATCTGCACTCGGTCCAATTAGATGGAAACCACCACTGCCGCCTCCTAGATATGAGCGGCAGTTTTGGGGGCAGTTGAGTTTGTTGAATAGAGAAAATTGGAACACACACACACACACAAATAAACACATACGAAAATAGAGGAAACTGAAAGATGACTTTTCCACCTCTACATTAAATGATTCAATTATTAAGCTCCAGTTAATTAATTAATTGACTTATTTGAAATTAATATCGTAAACTAATTGAAAAATTTAACCATCAGACATCGATCGATGTACAACTGTACAAATCTCAAAGTAAACTACCCTTATTTGCGCGTTTTTTAAGTAATAAAAACAAGTTTCATATGTAAATTACCAACATTTCTAATTCTAATTTAACGGCAGTACAAGATTCTCAATTTAAAAGGGGAGATGATCGAGTTGTTGGCTATAAAAGTGGCAGGTTAAAGGTGACAGGTCCGGTCGCTGCTGGTCCACTCGGGATGCTGCAGTCCCGTGGGAAATCAAGACGTTCATCTTGCTCGCGCTCCCTTTTTTGTTGTTTAATTTATTTTGCAAATCTAAACGTTTCCATCAAATATCGATTTATTTGTGTTTCTATCGTAAGTAAAGATAAGCGCAAGTTTAATGCTTACCTAGTCTAATAGAGCGGGCAATTATTACAACAATGAGGATTAACTCTATAGAATATTACAATCGGCATCTAACTTTAGTTTGTCGTACTATTTATTGAATAAGTTCTGTATGGTTTTAATAAAAACAATAATAATAATACTGATGATGGAGAAACAATAATTGTAAATACTCGATAGCTTAAAAGTTCCGGAACAATTCCAGTATCAGTGGCGATAATCGTTGTTGTTATTGTTGTTATCTTTTCCGTTTAAAAACACTTATTGTTATTGTTGTTATAGTTTGTCTAGTTTCTAGTTTAGTACATCTATGTTTTATGGAGATTGCGGCCCAAAGGGTAGGGACCTGTTAGTTAGGGGTTTTAGGTAAATTGCTCCTAGGAGAACATGGCGTTTAAGTTTTGTAATGTCCTAGAGTAAAGGTCCTGTATGTAGATTACGCGATAAAGAACATAACGGTCCGTTGCATCTCACAACCATTCCCGGGCTTGGCTTTATTCTTGTTAAGTAACGACATAGTTGAGGTTTCTAGTTGTTAATGGTAGAAACTCTGATGTTATACATGTGTATCTATCCTTATTCACTTCACACTATACATATAATTTAGATATGTATATTTGAGTATACACTCCTCAGAATCTACTGGAATCTTGCTTGCATACTCGAATATTTCAGAATTTATTATTTGTTTGATGATTTACTCACATTAATGTTGAATACCAGAAACGACAGCAATGATGATGATGATAACAACGATGACAATGATAATTATGATGACTGCGACGAAAATGAACGCAGTGGAAAATAACAGCTACAATTCTATCTAAAATACTACTATAGTCTATGAAACAATGTAATTACTTGGAAATTACTGTGCATATACTGGACATAATTTTCACAAGTTATTTTTCATTATTTTCAGTTAGCTTTGCGCCTGAAATTCGATAATTCAGCGTAAATCAAAGCTCCTTATGCTTTCACTGAGAGGCAGAATTGAGCAGTTAACGCCTGCTTCAATATAAAAATATTTTTTTATAGAAAATACAAATGAAAGTGTAAACTATCAAAAAACCGGTAATAGGAGCAAATTTTAGAGATTTAATTCCTCATTGGAAAGATTAACTCGCGTAATTCTTCAAATTGCTCCAATAATTTCAGAATTTTGTAATTCCAAATTACGACAAATTATCATAGAAACCGCCACTTTCTTCCAATTGAATGATTTTCAAGCAGAAACTTTTTAAAATCCGCATCGTCAACGAAATAAAAAAATGAATCTTCTATTATCCAAACAAAAATAAAGCTCATTCGAAATTACAATTGTAAATTCAAATAACTATCGAGCTTACAGCAATTTGATTGTAGCGCCATCTCTGGACGAGTAGCTAACGCAAGTAATTGTAATTTTAAGCTTGGAACTCCACCAATTTAGAGCTTTCTAGATTACAGTTGACTGTAATTGTAGGCGATTATTTATTTGACTAGTGATTTTATATTGGCTGGAGGAAAAACTGCCCCTTTTATTAGGGTTAAAGTGAATAGAGAAAAAATAAATAAAATGTTGAATTATCTTTTATTATGAATCGTTAATTAGTTTGTATTTTAACATTACAAATTAGAAATAATTCTGGTATCCTGATGAATGTTGTTTGAACTTGTGCCTGCAACATAAATTGTTTAAAAATTCGTTAATTGGTTAATTGTTGAGGAATCTAAGTATTATTATTGTAATATTCGAATAATATTTATTTTCGATTTGGTGTTTGTTGGTTATTCTGTACTTTATATGCTAAACATGTCGTGTTTTTCCCATCAAACAGTCATGTTGTAATATGCATATTTCTTTAATTTATTATGTAAATTGTGTGAGACGTTGCATTAGAATATCGACATGTTGTCAAATTAATTCATAAATATGCATGAAATTCCACAATGTGATTTTCATTCAGGATCGGCGTTCGATTAAATTAGCAACACTTAGAGGCCGTACAGCTCTCAAGACAATACAACGCTGTAGGAAGATTTTTTGTGGAAATTTACGAGACTACCCTGCTAGCTCCATGGTGGTTTACATTGGCAACATGGATACGGGTAGTACGAATATTTGGCGACGAGTTGAAAAACTTTCAGTGCGAATTAGTTGGGAATTGTCGACAAAAGTCTGGGCTAACAGGCAGGGTGTGGTCCTATGCCAGAATAACTTATGCAAAGTGAAAATGGCCGTCCTGACGAAGCGTTAAAAACAGTGGGTGGAGTTTAGGCGGACGGGCCGAAAGCCACAAAAGTTGTATGGATGTGTTTGTGTGCCAATATATGTGTGTGTTACATCGACTATGCATCCACATATAAAACTGCCACGTGTACGTATTTGTTTGGGTATGTGTGTGTATGAATGCGGGTTACGCCAAAAACTTTACGGACAGACGAGAACAATTGCATAGCAAACGAAAAACTACCTTCCATCAACTTGAATCTAGGCTGTTATTTCAATATTGTACAGTATTGTGAAAATCAACCCTAGTGGGCCTACAAAAACCCCCCTTTATCTCTCTCGTTTTTGCATAATTAACTCGACGTTGTGCTATTTTCGTTCTTATCTTGTAATAGCACAGAGGTCCTTTTTGTTTGTTTATTTTACAATAATTTCGAAAGTTCTCAACTGTGACAAAGAGTAAAGAAGAGGGACAGTTGAACGGCTGTATAGATTATCCAAGTTTTTAATTCTATCCCCCATTTTCCCCCATTTATTCTACCAACCATCACCCCGACAACTTTCCGCATTTTTAAAACTTGCGGTCGGATATTCTACCAAAGACGAAGATTTATTAGATGCCGGACCTGTCCGGTGCGAAAAGCGACCACAAAGAAGTCCGAGTGGCCGATAAATTCTGCTAGCCGACTAATCTAATTGCGCCATTTTTATTCCGGCTCTAGCGTTACCCCAGCTGTATTGTGGTGGTGTTTTTACAATTTCGTTTTTTTCGATGTGTGTAATAAATACCCGTATGAGGCACACAACAAGAAACATTGAATCAACAGAGAGATTTTGATGATGGCGCACCTGTATGATTAAATATTTGACTTGAATGTCAAACATTAAAAGAATCTACATAACAATTTTTCCATCGAAAAGCAGGCAAATTACAAAATTGTCAACACGGGTGTTGCGAGTTATCAATTTTTTAATAAATTGGATTAGAAAAATGTCACTACTGGGCATGCTCTAAGCAGAATTGCACTTTTTCTATTAATTACTATCGACATTAATTAGAATCGCAATGAGGGATATCTGAAGAAGGATGATGGGTGGGTGGGTGTAGACGCATATGCGTACACGTGTCCTTCTATGGAGTCTTTGCAACGTTTTAGGCGCCAGTCGGGGAATATTCCGGGAGCAAACAAAATTGAGGCTCAGAATAATCAGGATCTGCTCAAATAATTTACCTGCAATTGTTGTTAAAACCTGTCAATCTTGAGGGTTGAAGTTTGAAAAATACGAAGCACACTTGTAATCGTTTTGATTTAAGTCACGAAATATGCACAAATATTATTAACACCAAACTAAACGTTGTCGACGATTCTAGATGGACATATCAGTGCGGTTCAAACAACATTGGAAGAATCAATCGCAACATTTGTAAACAGGGTTGTCACGTATGCCCTACTGTTTTTCCCCCCTTCTCCTCTTTTATCATCCACAACCGCCTCCTCCTCTATACATATATATGGTTTTGTAACCGTCCACGTCCCATTTGGTTATTGGCTCATTGCTATCATTGATTGAGTATTATTATTTTGGAATGCGCGTTTTTAAAACTCTGAACAAATACATACACATAATGGAAAGGTGTATTGTATACGTATATGGATCGACATTATGTAGGTGGACTCCTACCGCCCTCCAAAAGCGGTTTTTTACACTTTTTACTGTTATTTTTTGTTATTGTTGTTGTTATTATTGTTGTTGTTATGATTGTCGTTTCCACTGTTTTTGTTTCATTCAAACAGTTGGTGCTTGAATCACTGTTTTATTATCATTATTAGTATTATTATTATTTCGGTTCGCCATATAAAAATCTGTGTTGATCTACTGAAGAATAGTTCCAAATAGTTCATTTTATATATTTGCATGTAGAACAACAAGTGAAATGAGTAAATACGATGAAATTGACTTTCAATGATTTGTATTTAACAGAATTTCACTTTTCTATAACAGTGGAAATTAATTTATCAACGTTATGATTGGATATAGTGAGCAGAAAGAAAAAATAACGACAACGTTAATGATGGATTTAATTAAATTCTGTCTAAAACACGGAGAAGCGTTAAAACTATTCAATCGGTTTTAATTGAAATGTTCTGGATGTAATTGATTCTAATGTCACAGAATCAAGTCGGTTTAAATACGATTAGTCTTGGAATTGTTAATTGTAAGAAGGTTTTTTGAGAAGCAATAGAGGTCTTAAGAACCAAATTGTCTCCTTTCTATTTTCTCGAAGACATCAACAAAGAAATAGAGCGAAAAAGACCTTCAATTAGGATCGGGATTTGGATCTGTCATGTTCGATAAGTCTACAAATTATTAATTGTAAGATGCTTTTCTGAGAAGAAATAGCACTCTTAAGAACCAAACTGTCGCCTTTCTATTTTCTCGAAGACATCAATAGAGACACAGAATGAAGCAAAATCTTAAGTTAGAAGTCATTTTGTATCAAAAAGTCGCAAACTTGTCTCATTTTGACAACCTGAAAACAAAAGTCAGCAAAAACTGACGATTTAAAACTTATAAAATTCATTCTATCTATCGGGCTAAGATCTAAAATATACATAAATTCAATTTTCAAAGATAATTTACAAAGCCAAAATTCACACCCAAATTTATAGCCCCTAAAATCTATTTACAGAAAAAAGGAACACTTTTATAAGAATTTTCATGTATGTCTTCCAGAGGGTTGAAAATTATAGTTTTTGAATCATTAAAAGATATCAAGCAGTTCTCGAGATTTTGCTAAAAAAACTGATTTTGCGGGGTTAATTTTCTCTCTTAAATTTGAGTATAACAAAGCATTATTTGAGTATTTAGAGAATAATTAATTACCTATATCTAGATGTACCACAAATCAAGAATTTGAGCCTCTGATGGTTGTCTTGTGAGTCCAAAATTTGTTAAAAATCATCCGTTGGGGCCATAAACGATTCCAAAATTTGAACAAAAATCGACTCTTTTTGACTATTTAAAAACAAAGTTATGATGATTAAGAATGAATCTTTTATCTCGGCCATAAATTGAAACTCAAAAACAGCCGAACCTAATAATTAAGTTCGCAGAAAATTAATTAAAATTGATGATTCACAAATGATTACAAAAATGACAGACTTACTCCAAAATTGCCTCGCTTAAGAATTTAATAACTAAAAAATCATCTTTTTGGACTTGAAATCAAAATTGCTGCAAAAAAGTCTACAGTTATTGAAATAATTTTATATTGGGCAAAACTTGATAAAAATACAAGAGCTTCGAAAGTTTACAATTCAGGAAGAAAGAGGTCTCCAAGCCATAAAGACTCTAAGTCAATAATTCCACTCATAATTTTTTTAATGAATCAAAAACATAAAATTTATTACAGGAGTTTAAATCGTTTCTTTGAAAACTAACGATTTAGGGTTGAAATGCTGCAAAATCTGGATCTCAAAAATTGTACGCTAATTGTAAGCATGTTTAAGTGAGCGTTCTTAGGACTTGAGATGCTCCATTTTATTGCAGAATGGAGCTATTTTAGCTGGAATTTGCCCAAAGTTTGAATATAACAAGTTTAAGAGAGTTTGAAATAATTCCCAAATTTCGGCTCTTAAATCAATCAAAATTGCTGCAAAAAAGTCTAAGATTATTGAAATAATTTAATTTTCAGCAAAATTTGATAAAAATACAAAAGCTTCGAAAGTTTATAATTCAAGAAGAAAGGAATCTCAAAAGCATAAAGACTTTAAGTCCGTTCATAAATATCTTTTTTTAATGAGTCAACAAAGCTGAAATTAATTATAGGGATCTGAATCGTTTCCATTCTGTAACAAAAATTCTCTAAAAACTAACGATTTAGTTTAGAAAGGCTGCAAAATTTGGATCTGTCAAAAATTCTAGCCTAAACATGTTTAAATAAGCGTTCTTAGCACTTTTTATTGCAGAACGGAGCTATTATGGTTGGAATTTACCCAAAGTTTGAATATAACAAGTTTAAGTGAGTTTAAAATAACTCCCAATTATAATTGCTTCAAAAAAGTCTATAGTTATTGAAATAATTTCATATTGAGCAAAACTTGATAAAAATACAAGAGCTTCGAAAGTTTACAATTCAGGAAGAAAGAGGCCTCAAAGCCATAAAGACTCTAAGTCAATAATTCCACTCATAATCTTTTTTAATGAGTCAAAAACTTAAAATTTATTACAGGAATTTAAATTGTTTCTTTGAAAATTAACGATTTAGGGTAGAATTTGGATCTCTCAAAAATTCTACGCTAATTGTAAGCATGCTTAAGTGAGCGTTTTTAGGAGTTAAGATGCTCCATTTTATTGCAGCACGGAGCTATTTTAGCTGGAATTTGCCCAAAATCTGAATATAACAAGTTTAAGTGAGTTTAAAAGAACTCCAAATTAAAATTGCTACAAAAAAGTCTACAGTTATTGAAATAATTTCATATTGAGCAAAACTTGATAAAAATACAAGAGCTTCGAAAGTTTACAACTCAGGAAGAAAGAGGCCTCAAAGCCATAAAGACTCTAAGTCAATAATTCCACTCATAATTTTTTTAATTAATCAAAAACTTAAAATTTATTACAGGAATTTAAATCGTTTTTTTGACAACTAACGATTTAGGGTAGAAATGCTGCAAAATTAGGATCTCTCAAAAATTCTAAGCTAATTGTAAGCATGTTTAAGTGAGCGTTCTTAGGAATTAAGATGCTCCATTTTATTGCAGAACGGAGCTATTTTAGCCGGAATTTGCCCAAAGTTTGAAGATAACAAGTTTAAGAGAGTTTGAAATAATTCCCAAATTTCGGCTCTTAATCAAAATTGCTGTAAAAAAGTCTAAAATTATTGAAATAATTTAATTTTCAGCAAAATTTGATAAAAATACAAAAGCTTCGAAAGTTTATAATTCAGGAAGAAAGGAATCTCAAAAGCATAAAGACTTTAAGTCCGTTCATAAATATCTTTTTTTTTTAATGAATCAACAGACCTAAAATTAATTACAGGGATGTGAATCTGTTACAAAAATTCTCTAGAAGCTAACAATTTAGAGCAGAAATGCTGCAAAATTTGGATCTCTCAAAAATACTTCCTTAAGCATGTTTAAGTAAGCGTTCTTAGCACTTAAGATGCTCCATTTTATTGCAGAACGGAGCTATCCAAGGTAAGAAAGTTTGAAAGAAGGTTTAATTTGATCAAAAAGAAAACTTTTTTCATGCTAGAAATGTTTGCTTTATGGCTACGTTTCTGATCTCAAATGTTATAAGAGAAGTGCTTTAATTACGACTGTGACAGCACGCATTTGAAGGCCTCATTAAACATCGATAATTCACCTATTATATTTTCTATATACATATGTATGTACATGTACCTATATATTAGCATTACGTATGCTTAATTAGAATATTATATGTATGCACATGAAGTTAATTAACTAAATAGATGTATAAAGGATAGAACAAAAACAACATTATGGCTAGACATATGGCTTAATTTTATAAAAAAAACTAGAAAACAATAATTGTAATAAATAATTATACCATCCAAATAGGGGATGATATTTTGTACGTTGATTTATGAAAGAAAAATCCAGAATACTATTCTTTTTATCTCTCGAACACCGACAAAATCCGTCTTCGTAATCTGTTTAAAGACATTAGCCATTAATAAGGTTGATTCTGGACATAAATCTCCCGACTCTTCCTATCTGGGATTTGCAAAGTTAAAAGTTTTTTCCCTCAAACCGGCTACCACCACAGTTAATGGCAACGATAACGGTGGAAATCTTCTAATTAAAAAAAGGCCGAAAAAAATTGAAAATTCCGCTTATCTCTCTCTGTTCCATACATTCTACGCTTGATAAAACCACCAGAATCTATAATCGTGCCCGATCAAAAAGATAACCGGAGTTGTCTGCTTAAAAAACCATCGTCGATAATTCGTACAATCCTGTAGGATTTTTACGTTCTCGATTTCGGGATTTCGGTCTTAATTAAAGATCGTAAACGAGTTATCCGGGTAGTTGGTGGGATATGCTCCTGGTTTTTTTCGCCTCATCCCCTTGAATTTTTCTCCTATACACCCATACATGGATTAAATCGAGATTTGTCCCTACGTTGGCAAATAACAATAATAAGAGCAACAAAAAAACCGGTGCAAGTTGTCAACGAAGAGGAGAGCAACAGAGACACAAGTTGATGAGAAAAGGGTTGAATTGGACGTAATTGTTCAACAAGATGGCCACCGCTATCCAATTTTATGTGTTAAATGTTATAATTTAAAACCAGAAGTGTATTATTTTGATGCAAGCAGTTTATTTCGAAAAATTTGAAAATTTTGAAATTCTAAAAAACATTCCCGATAAATTACAGCCGGGGCAGATATGAACGAATTTCCTAGCCAATTCCAGAATTAACTGATGATCAATAATTGATGAATATTTTAACAATGAGCAACTATTTATTTTACGAGATAATTCTTCACATTTGAATTCAACCCAGTTTCTGATTTAATAAAAAGATAAATTATTGTTGTTACATCAATAACATCATTTCGATGTTGTATAATTTCGAATTCTTGCCACGAAAATCGACTATCAATAAAGCGTTTCCTTTGATTATTTCCACAAATTAAAGGCGAAATTCCCACTAGAAAATCTTCATTTACTGTATTTTCAACGATAAAACATCGATTTGTATTCGTTCAGTAAAGTAAATATGCAGAGTTGTTGTAGAAATGTTATTAATAATATTGGATGCGTTGAAATTACTAGCTTTGAATAAAATAAATTTAGTTTAAAATTGAATTATGTTGAATTTAATTTATAGTTTTATCGTATGGATACGCAATCATTTGAAAAGGTCACTTCGACGATCAATTCTATTCAATAGTCTCTCAATATATTTAGAATTATTTAACACAATAGCGTCTGAAAGCTTATTTGCATTACAGACAGAGGCCCCGAAAACATACAAAAAAATAGTGTTGGAGAAGTGTAAGGGTCTGGGTTTACTGTTCGAGCTTTCTATTTTATTCAACAAATCGTCCAGCAAAAAGAGCAGATAGTAAGAAAAATATTTACTTACGATGTGACTTTTAATAGAAGAGCTTGAATAAAGAAATAATAG
Source organism: Hycleus cichorii (assembly GCA_013841215.1). Taxonomy (NCBI): domain Eukaryota; kingdom Metazoa; phylum Arthropoda; class Insecta; order Coleoptera; family Meloidae; genus Hycleus; species Hycleus cichorii. The sequence goes on along the minus strand of JACDRQ010000047.1, from coordinate 228,761 downwards.
ATTTAATTCTAATTATAAAAGATTAATCAAGACTGTTAGTTATTAGCGATTTCGTAAATTAAAGCTTCACAATTTATTAAGCGTGCGCTATTTCGAGAAGCACCTATAAATGTCTACATGAAAAACTAAAAAAATCTTTTTCTTCAGTTCTGTATAATAAAACCAAAGAATTATTAATTGTTGGTCAAAAAATTTCAGAGCTCTTTCTGGCAAAATTTCTAAAAATTTGCCACCACAACTGATGAACAATAATTTGCTTTCAAACACTTATTTTGAAAAGTCCTCGATTGTGGAGGCATCTTTCCATAAAAAGAGCCCTAATTAACATCATTAGTTAGAACATAAATTAGTCAATCACAGTGTACGTTCGATACAAAATTATGAGCATCAAGTTATCGTTATCATCTGCATTATGAACTGATATTCTAACAACGTTCGAGCTACAATGTTATAATTATACCCATCAATGCCACTTTGGCACAAGCCAAAAGAATCGTTCGAAATATCCAAACTAAAAATAATTGCTAGTAATTTTTTGTAGTCGTTAGAAGAAGGCCATAAGGCAGTTTTACCATAGAAGAGTAATCAAAGTTGTTTCTGCCTTAAGAGTCCCGCTCGAGGGGCATTTAGCATTTTTCCCTTTCTTTGTAAATTTACAGTCTTACAAACGTATCAATCGAGAAACAATCAATTACTTCCATCTAGCCAATCATAAGTCATGAAGCCACATCACATCATCTACTGATTTACTTTGATGTGCTATTTCGGAAAACTTGATCACTTTAGGGGCTGTTTTCCGAAAGACGGTAAAGGAAATTAAAACGGGATCGGGTTGACCCAGAAGCTGTAACTTTTCTTGATCTACCTATATGTGTTTTATTGCATTTTATCGATTATACAGGCACGTGTACTACTGAATGTTAACACACTTTTTTTGGCTAAAAATGCGGTTTTTCGCAATTATCCGAAAATTCCGTTTGATTTTCCAAATTTCATGGGGTAAAGGCCGTACACAATTGAATTCTGAATCGAATGAGATATGTCCCATTTCGATATCTTTTGTCGTTTTTTAGTTATTCTTTTTTTCTTATGGTGGATTGATTGTTAGCGTTCACTTCGAGCGACAGCTTTAAGATAAGTTAAGGGAAAGGCAAAATTTTTGCGATATTTTCCTAAATAGTGGCGTAGAATGATTGTATTGCGGTAGAAAATGTTACTGCTTATTTTCGAATATGGGAGGAATTTAGTAAATTAAGTGGTATTCACCTCAAATCCAGGCGCATAAAAATTGACGTACAAGCATCAAATTTGTATTCTATTGTTATTTTTAAAAATATTTCGTTACATACATAACTTCTATTGTTTGATTTAACGCCTGTATATTCTTTTGATGTTCCCAAATCTGCATACTCCCTCAATAGAGACTCGTGTTTGGTTTGCGTTGCAATATTGAGCTATTTGGTGGAAATGCGCTTTGTAGCCCGAATCGCCGTCTCCAAACCAAAACGCGAATTAATCTGAATTTGAATCGAACAAAACCTACATTGGCCAAAAGAATTGAACTTCTCCTGTAATGGCAGTCGATATAAACGGTGGCAGACAGGCCAATACCGATATGATCCGTGTCTATGCTAGGCCCTAACTGACATTAATCCAGGTAGGATCGGGCTTGTGTGATTTGTATCGTGGCATGCCTACCGAATGGAAACGATACAATTCAATATCGGGCAAAAAATCGAATAAAAAATAAATTAAAAATAACAGTAGATAGATCTAAATAAACACACCTATATACATTTGTTTCGCATATAAATGCGGTAGTTATTTAAAATAAATTTGGTTAGTAAATCGTTGAACACAACAGCGTAGGTCAGGTCGTCGATATAGTTTTGGGCTTTCGATAGGATTAGAATGACATGGATATTTTCATTTTTATTTTCGACAACATTGTTTGCAGTCGTATATCTGCGTGTGGTAGGGTTGTTTGTTTTCAGGGTTGGTGGTGGTTATGCTGTAGTAGTGGTAGTATATTAATATGAATATGTGCGTATATTAGAGTAGTTGTCCAATATGGAAACGGCATTATTTTTATTTATTAAAAAAGCTGAAATGCACCACTATATTTGTAGTTTATACCTAAAACAATACGCTAGATCGATAGATTCAGCAGGTAGATTAATTTTTATTTTTATTGTTCCGACATTTCGAAAATCATTAATCAAAATTGCGCATCATTTTAAAAATTTTCTCAAAAAAGCTCAAAAATCTTGAATTTCTTTGCTATTTATAAGGTTATTGATTGCAATGCAAATAAAGCCGGGCGAGTTAATTACACAAAGTTCGCATCATTTACAGATAATGCTTCGTTAATAATTCTATTTAATTAAATTAATTATCCGGACGGCTCATTGTGTTCGATTATAATAAGAATTGAGCCTTCCGTACGGATATTTAAAGGTGTAAAATATAGAATTCAATTTAGATTTTATGAAATAACGCAATGATGATGTTTAAAGCGCCTATTCTATTTGGAAAGTTTCACCCGTAACTTCCGCTACGGTCCACCGATCGGCCAGTTCATGGTCGATTCCTGGCCTCATTTCCTTGTTAGTTCAACTATTTCCCTCAAATAATGAAAGCCAATTTGTCCGTTCGATCAGCAAAAGGAACGGCAACCCCTTATAGATTCATTATAGACGACTATCATCATCGTGTGCGGTTTACGTTGTCTGTTTAAACAACAGCAATGGTATTAAATTACTCCCCATATTTTTCGGATGTCCCAAGCACAATGTTTTTACCATTCTCCTACTTCTAGTATTCGATAATACCACCACCGGCCGCCGCCACCACGGTAACTGCCACCACCTCCACAGTTGTTGGGGCAGAAGAGATGGCGAAAAAGTGAGTAGGATGTAGCCACATGTGAGGGCGTGTCTGGCTGCCGCCTCCATTGGTTGAAAACTGCGAAAAAATGCCGCTTTCTACCCGGCCTCTAGAGGGATGTGTACAACGGCAAGGGTGATACCGGGGGTTGTATGTATATATGTATACATACATTTATAGATACGTATGTATATGTGCAGGGTTGGCAAACATTATTTTTGGATGCCATAAATTTGCGGACTAGAATAAATATTTTCGGAAGAGTAAAATGTTAAGGACTTTTCATTATGCTGGTGAATATAAAGTTTTAAGGCTATTATGCCTGGACCTATTAGCATAAAGGAATATTTCAGTTAATTGGTCTGGACTTTCAGCACACATGCATATAACCGTATACAAAGTTAGTACTGAAAAATTTCGCCGGAAATGACCGGGAATTATAGCGGTTTTATGCAAAAACATTAGAATGGCCGCCGTTTGTATTGTTGCTAAATCTAGAAAGATAGTAAGGGGTAAATATAGGGGGTGATAATCGCCACCTTTCCATCTACAATAAGTTGAAAGATGGTGCATTTTTTATTCGGCTAATTGGCCACAATTTATCTCAGAATTTCCGGATTATTGTGCAATTTCGGCATCAATTTGTTAGTATTAACCCTAAACATTAAAAAAGACTAGCTATAGCAATATTACAATTGCAATAATCTGGCTTATTGCCGAATTATCTGCTGATTTCTACCGATACAGTCCAAATCTACCCCATTAATTCAATAATAACAAATATAAGTTTAATCACATTCAATTTCCCCCAAAGATGATTGACGATTTCACCCCAAATCGTACAAGTGTAAATGTTTTTCTAAAACAAAATGATGGGTGATGTTGCAACTTTCCGAGTTATTTATGTTGACTTGAGATTTGTTATGTCGATTTAATAATTTCAGATGTAATAAAGTTTTCGGGAATTTATGGTAAAAGCTTGTATGAAAATGAAATACTCATTGTTCGGGTGAATAATTTCCAAATTCAAGACTGTTGCCAGTAACACAAGTTGGCAATTCAACTCACTCCACCACCATTCCAATTTACAACATGATGGCCGTCTCTTGTCTTTACTTTTAATGGACATCATTATACAGTTTTCTGGTTTTTTGGGGTTGTTGCGGTCGAGTCAGACTACAGTTTCTACCATTCTCAAAGGGGTAATGCCTTAAGTATAACAAGCAAAGTTGGAAAATTACAAAAAAAGGCTAGACATCCACCAAATATTCCACATGTGTATGTGTAAAGTTCCCATTCTCTTCTATGTTAAATTCTCTCCCGAAGCCCTGAGGTCATCCATCACGGCCCCTTTGGACCTCACACTAAGGACTATCCAGGGCTTGTTGGCCCACCACCACTACCACGACGACTGCCCTCTCTAACGTTGCAACGTTGGACTTAGGGGTGGTGATTACGGACAGGGTTAGAGAGTTGAGAGAAAACCAACCGACCGAGCGCCATCCCTTTTCCCTCATCCTCATCTTTCCATATACACACATATCCTTTTGGTTGTGTGCGTGTGTGCGTATACGGAGAAATACAGGGCGATGCAAATTATGCGAGGGAGATGGCCGATTACCGGGGGCATATAGATCAACTAGCTACCAGAGTAAGAGAGCATGAATACATTAAAAAAGTTCATAGGATAAGGGGGGCGACCATTAAATATGTATAGAAAACAGTACTGAAATGGGGTCAATACAAAAAAGACGTTTTCGCAGACGTATACGTAAATTTTTGCTAAATTAAAAAAAAATTATTAAGCCCAATAAAAAAGGGAGACGAAGAAAAACCGTGGAATGGAGATACGAAATAGAATTTGAACGTAAGTGCTTTTTTTGTTGTTGTTTAAGTACAGTACATTGACAGAGATCAATCGTTTGCTTCTCTCATTCTATCCCCAAAAAATTCATTATCCAACAGTGGGAAATTGGAAACTCCAAACTACTTTGCTTTCTAACAGATAAATTGGCCCATTGTAGTCTTTAATTAATACAGGAGAGTTTGGATCCAATTTGAGAAAATATCTCCCCGCGTCTGTATTTGTACACTCTATAAAATCCATCTCTTTATTAAAAAAGTCCGGATCTCGCCGTTTTTACAACAATACTTTCAATTGGTAATTAAAAAATCGAGAAATTGACTCCCCTAAAGACAATTCAATTGAAAATAACAGAAAATACCAGCATTTTTCCAGCTTTTATCGCTACAATCAATAGCAATTAATCTTAGAATTTCGCCAAAACAACTAATTTTAGCAAAAATTGAAGAAAATAATTTCAAAAAAGTATTGTGCATTTGATCAGCCGCCGGCTGGAGGAAATAGCGCTTCTGCACGCCGTCGGGGGATGAATTTTCAGTAAACACCCCAAAATCATCGAATGCTGATGAATTTCCAGTAAAAACCCTAAACGTTTTCCGACCATCATCATCATCATCGAATGCTGATAGATAAAATTAAATCGAATATTTATAATTACCAACATTTAAAAATAAACCAATTCAAGGGCGGAAAAATGGAAAATAACCGGTTAATATCGATAATATTTAATCACAACAAAATGGAGAGGCGGTAAAAAAATTTAACAAATAGATGGGAAAACTAGAGCGAGGAAAATGTATCAGCTGTTCAACATCAAATATATTTGTAATAACACGGTTTTTTTTATTTTTATTTTTAATTGAATTGTTGAATTAGAGTGAAAGTGTGTTTGTGAGGAAAATTTTTAATGAAATCACATTTTTTCATGTGCAAACTCCCATTAAGAGCACTTTTAAATTGTGAATTAGTTAATTTGATATTATAATTTTTTAACAAAAACTTTACAATTAACAATACCATTATTCATATTATAATTATTGAAATGATTGATTAATTATGTTATCGAGAATTAGCATCGATTGTGTGGAGGAAATGAGGGGAATCTCTCGCTTGGAAAAAATGCATTAAAACTTGCATAAATCGATGATTTTTTTGTCGGTGAGTTTTTCCAACATTGTTCAACTTTGTCTTTTATGGGTTATGGATACAATAAGTTCGATCGAAACACAATAACGTTCTAATCTGTCAATAAAAACGGCATTATGAGGAATTTTATAGTCGATACAATCGATAGAAACTCCCTCGAAGATGTCCTAATTGTCGATGCAAGAAATTCGGGAGGAAATTCAATTTCTCTATTATTCAAGAAATAGAACTTAAGATAAAGAAAGACTGGATAAAATTCTATTAATTTCAATTTTGAAGTGATTTACTCACCGATTTGATAAACCTCCAGATTCCGATCGAAGACTGAGTTGCCGAGCACGAAATTTGGTCTTCATACCTGTAAAAATTCGACACCATTTAGAATGGGGTTAATTTCAAAAACTAAAAATTCTAAGACTTTGAAGCTTTAAGTTCAAAATTGACTCAAAACTTCCAATCGTTAGAATCGAAACCAGAAAAGGTTCAATTTCTTGATAATGAAGCAATAAAACCAATTTTACCGAAAATACACAATCAATTCGATTTCAGTCATTTTTTCAGGACAGTTTTCAGTAGGAATCAGCTGTGTGCTCCTCAAAATTGTCAATTTGATGCGATCAACTATAGACACCGTTCAAAATCGCTTATTGAACGTGCTCCACGAGTGTGTTTGACGGGCATCATCAAACATTGTCAAATAGGGACGGACGTCCAGCACTTTTAAGCGAAATTTTACCGATTTTTGTTGTTTGACAGACTACCAAATTCGATACCAACAAGAATGAGCGTTTAGTAAAACTGGAAGGAGTTCTAGTAAAATCATTAAACGCGACAATGAAAGGTATGTATTCAATTTATCGCAATATGTTTTTAAAAATTGAACGACTGAATGTTTATGAAAAACTATCGGAAGATTACTATTTTTGAGGAGTTCGAATAGATGAGAGATAAAAATGAGGATAGAGATGTCGGATGAAGAGAAGAAATGTTAAAATTTTGTACATGCACCACTAAAACTAAGGAATTTGCTTCTAAATCAAATTCTTTACAATAATATTCGATAAAAGAACTTATCCACTGAAATTACTACTGAAAGTAAATTTTACTACATGATGAAAGTAAAAAATATCAAAATTTGCAGAAATAATTCTCAAATTGTTAAAAATATTGAAACGACACAATGAGCAACATTAACCAAATTTGGAATTGTAAGGTTAGACATTTAGAGATCTGGGGAGTTTTGTTACCAACCCATTTAGCAAATTCGCCAAATTGGAAATCATTTGCTCAAGTGAGTATTTCCAATTTTGATAATTTTAGACTGAAATTGATTATTTTATTGAAAATATTTGAAAATTTTCAAAAAGAAACAGCTCACTGAAGTTTTGGGGTTAGAAATTTTCATAAATACTCAAATAATTGCTTATATTCAAAGAAAAAGAGCTAGAAATGGACAAAACTACTGGTTTAGACTTTCTTGACAAGTGTCTGTCGAGTTTTTCGAAATTAGGGTCTGATAAAAGTAGTGAGAAGTAGAAATTAATCAAAATTCTCAGTAAAAAGCGCGCAATCTCCCTAATTTCGATAAAATTGGGAGTAAATTTTAATAATTTTAGCTCTAATAAGACTTACCATTTCATATGATTTCAATAAAAATTTCAAAAAATGCGACTTATTTTTAATTCTGTTTATTTCGAATAATTCTGCGATAAAACACAATTTTTTATAGCTTTTTGTTTAGTTAATTCTGAATTTTAATAAAGTGTAGTGAAGTGAAGTAAAGTGAAAAAAGTTTTAATATTTTAACGAAATACACCTACAAAGGGTGAGAAAATCGATTTATTTGAATAAATACAAATAATATCGACTTCTTAGGATCAATTGAATTATTTTAAACTAGAATTATAAGAGGGGTGGACTTTTTACAACAGATTTAGTTTTATTGTTGAAAATAATTGTTAAAAATGTGTTTACTATTATCTCCGGTTTTACAGACAAAAATACCGTATTTGATTAAATTAAATCAAAATTTTTAACATCATTCTACATGTTTTTATAAAAATCCTAATAAACGTATGTAGAAATGTTGCATGTAGCTGTTTACATACTCATGGTACTATAAAATTTAATGTTAAAACAGTATAAATATTACGCATATTCACTATAGTCCAACACGCACACATACAAACATTGTGTATATGTGGAACAATAAAATACATCTAGATAGCAATCGTATATATGACTCACAAATATTTGGTCGATTGTTTAGTGGCTTTACTTGAACTGTATTGGAACGGTTTAAACAATTTCATAGCCAATTCTCTATCGTATTACCAAGAGAACATATCCATATGTGCACGTCTAAATTCCATAATTCACCCATTCACAGATTTGATTAAATTACACCGGAAAAACACCACCAACCAGCATCATTATTATCAATTTAGCCGATAATACGATTAGATAATAATTAAATCGAATGTGAAGAAGATGGTTTAATTAAAAAAATCGTCAACCCCAAAACCAAAGGAAAAAACCAGAACGAGGCAAAACGAAACGTATAAAACATCCTGGATGCGACAAAATACGCTGCATAAATTCATATTATGACCGGAGATAAGGCTCGTTTCTGCACGTAGTTGTGTAACTTTACCAAGCCGGCGAAACGTTACCGGAAAACTTTAATTTTCCCTAGCAAGCTGTGTTGTTTTTTCCTGGTTTTCTTTCTATTATTTTTTGTTTGTTACAGTGAAATATGGCTTTAATCTCTGGAAAAATGCGAAAAGTAGACGCTTGTGTATACAGCGACACGTAACCAGAATACAGACATCGTTAGATGGATGGAAATTACAACCGCTATTGGTTTTTCCAACGTGTTCTCTAGAAAATTTACGGTAAGATTAAGCTTGATCAATAAAACTACCTCAAGTGGAGATATTGCAGCATTTTAGGGCCATAAATCCTAGCGAAAGCCTAGTTGCTGCAAAACTGCAAGTTCAGGGCGGCTTTAATTTCAAAATTTTTATAGTTCCTGAAATTTGAACCAGTCTAGAGACTTGCCGCTTTACTGTCTATTATAACTGTTAGTTTTGCTGAAAAACTACATTTTCAGGACGGCCATTGGGGCATCAATGTATTTTTTTTAAATCTAACTAGAGAGCTTTTTCCCAGTTCTGTCTCTGTTTGATCGCACATATACAACCCCCACCATTTGTATAACAACATATACCATCTATCCCGGGGTAAAAAAGAGCTCAACAACTGTGCATAGAGGGTAGTTAGTAGTAGGACCGCCCCTCGATTGCCGCTATTGGTTGGAAAAAGTCGACTGTACAGACATATCATTAAGATGACTACTTGGGAATTTTGCGCGCACTCGAATTTCAACCGCGGACATAAATCAGGGGCGGATGTGGGCTGTAGGTGGCAATGGGTTAGGAGAGAATAAAGGGGTCTGTTACACACTACAAAGGGATGAGTCCAACGATAGATACCATTAATATTAAATGATAATGATAATGGTTTTTATATTAGATATTAGTCTTTGATTATTGATATAATCGAATTGTTAAATTTACAACAAATATACAAATTAATCGAATTAATTTAACACCACTCCGTTATAAATATTTAACGTTTATTTTTACTTACAAGGATATTTTTCTCTTTAATGGCCCTCTCAAGGGTGAATAATCACCGATCACGTTCCTATACACGAGTGTCTGATTTACATTGCGGCCACTGATAGTGGTTCAGGGTTGTTTTTTTTTACAGCAATTTTCAGTGTTCCGAAAAAAACCAACAACAACATGACTGTTCGTGGTGGTAGTTAGTGGTGGTTGTGGTGGTGCTTGTATAAATTGATGAAAAAAATATTCGAGTAGTTCCACAATATCTCTTGTCGATAATTGACGTTTCACTTTCTCCGGGGCGTTTCGAATGCTGCACGGATTAATTGTGCACAATTAATTGATTTAAAAACAATAGATTACATGGAGCAGGCTTGTTTTCAATTTTTTTTTGTTATTCTTAAACAAAAATAGGGGAAATTTATGAGTTCGTGGCGTACTCATCAATTTTCGGCCGATTTTTCGGGGGCGAATACAATTTTTACGTTTAATTTCGCCAGATTTACTGATGGAATCTCGTAGACACGTTTCTAGATTAGAAATAATTGCGCCATAAATGCGCTGAATAAAGGTTTTGCAACTCTTCATCCTTTTTTTTTTGCAATTTTGCTGGAATTTATCGTCAACTAAGTTGCTTTCTTTAATTTTTTCCAACGTTCAACTAACGGAATTTTTGATCAAATACTGCATTAAGGAATTTTTAATCAGTTTACAGGAGCATTTTGCACAAAACTAATGCAAGTCGTAAATGGTGAATCTTGTTTTTTGTTTGATCAATAGTTTTATTGGATTTAAACGAGATTAGACAAACTATTCATATCCAGTATATGGTTTTTCCGTGTACTATTTCCATCAGGTGTCTATTCAACGTTGAGCTGTCTGTTCGCGAAATATTTAATCGATTAAAAACATCAAATTAATATCTTTGTCTAGCATATAAATAATAAATCGTCACGTATTAGCCTCAATAATTGAGGAATCTTACACAATTTTCTTGTAATTAATAACTGCCATGACTCTAGAACACGCATATCTCAAAAACGATAACGGATATTGAAATGCTCTTTATTTTGTTCGATTGTTAGATCTTTGTTAGATCATAGATTTTTTTAAATACCACAGAATTTTGAGAAAACACGGTTTTAGTTAAACACACATTTCGTTTACTAAAAATTAATCAAATCAAATGAAATTTATATCAAAAGAAGGTAAAAGTTGACTCTACATTTGGGCGTTATCGTATTTTCAATTGCCTCTCCCATTCTTCTGGAAACCGCATCTAAAATAACGTATTTTTGCCGAAATTATAAATCGAAGAAACGAACAAGGAAACATTCCAGGTGTCCCTCTCCGATTGAGATGAAACTAAAGCCGTACCCCATTTGAGCCGATAAAAAATGTTTATTTTAGAATTCAACGATGAACACGAATCGGAAAAGGACACCTGGAAGTGCTTTTTTGTAAATTTGACGAAAAGTGGTTTGGTTTCCAATAAATTGGTCTTGTAACCTAAAAGTGGGTTGGTACCGGACGTACAACTTGTATATATGGAACCAATACGTTTAATTCTAGCACATTGTACCTCGATTGTAATGCAATAGTTCGAATTTCGACTTAAAATAAATTCCATTGTAATATATTCATGTGCACGTACAAAACAGTACGTAGAGAATTGCATTTCGCCTCCGGTAGGTCGGTGGACATATTTTTTGCATTGTTCAAGCTTACGGCAATAAATAATGGAACCCTTTAACAAAAGTGCACCCACTAGAGCCGCCCCCTAAACCGGATAAATAAAACAACTAGACTCGAAGTTGTACACTTAACTAAACCGAATAAAACAACAGTGGATTGGTTTGAATTTATTTATCCAAGAATTTTTACTGTAAACACTATTCGTTGATTATTTATTTTAATGGAGTTCCTCTAATTATCCCCGATTTATTGGATTCGGGACCTCATTCTCATGTATGTGTCAATGACCAATGAAAGATTAGCGGGTCAATAAACCACGAATTCACAACACTTTTTTATTAATCGCCAGGACACGATAATAATTTCCAACTGGGGGTAGAACAAAGACAGAAATAATGCTTGCATGGATGCGGAAAACTGATCGATTGAATTTGACATCAATTTTCTTTTTTTAGTCCGACTTTGTTATTGTTTTTGCTGGCTAATCAATTGACCGTGAATTTGTTCAACAATATTTATCCAATTAAAGCAATTTCATTCAAATTATTTAGATACTTTTATTTTGCTGGATATTCATTTAGTTATTCATAAATTGGTTATTATATTTTTGGAAATAATTAAAAATATTATCTGTATGTAATTCCATTGGTTGTTTCAGTAACAGAAATGGGTTCCTTTGAAATTGCTAGTTTCTAATTAATGAAAACCGCAATGCTTTACAATATGTATGTGGGGCAACAGAGATGGCTACTGTTCAAACAGTATAGTTTATTTGATATAAGAAACCTGAAGCGATCACAACGATATAATATCGGCTGTGTAAATGAATTCCTGAAAATTAACGTTGTTACTAAAATTTACGCTACAATAAATCGGATTATATATAATTTTCGCTTTAAAAACGTTTATTTTAAACGAAAATTTTCAGTTTCAGTATTTTTTTAATCAAGTTGATTACTTGATCTACTATTGGTATCTCCAAGATCTTACACGTATCAATCGATAATGGGGTATTTATGATTTTATTAAAAATTTATATTGCGGACTAGACAACACTAAACAATCCATACAGCTTTAGAAAGCCTGTAATTTTTGCATTTTAACCCTTACATTAAACTCCAACTTAATTGCTTTATTTATTATTTTCATTAAAATACCATTCTAGACTAAATAGCGGTTGTGAAATAAAATCGCCTATAATTATTCAAAGTTTTATTATTGCGTCCATTATTTCCGGATAAAAGTTGCAATAGAGGAAAAAGAATCGAAAAAAGCCCCATTGTTAATTAAATATTTAATAAAAGCACAGGACTGTTCAAATTAAAGCGCCCTCTAGCTGCACTTTTTTACCAATTACAGCCATTTACCAATAGGTGTCGCCAGCAAGATGCACTATTTAAAAATAGTCGGATCGTATATTTCTAATTGTAATTTGAATTGAACAAATCGACACAAAAAAAGCTTCCATTGATCTCAACAGCAATGAAAACAACAACAAACAATATTGACAATCGAAAGCTTTCTCTTTAAAATCGATTTCGATAAGCGTTTAAAGCAGCAGCAACAGATGATTAATGAAGAGAATCGAGTTGGAATAAGGAGGATTGAAGCGAGCTTTTATTATTATTAGCTTTATTTATTTATTTTTAATAAAAGCTCTATCTTGTTTTAATTTCGAGGAGATTACTGGAATATTGAGGCGGAATTGCGGGAAAATAAGCAAAACACAATAAGCAAAATTACTTTATTATTGTTATTTTAATAAAAAATTGCGTTGATAATAAGCAGATTCTACAAAGCTGCAATTAAAGCTTCTTATTTACACCAATCCTCTACTACTATTATTTCTATTATTTCTACAACTAATTTACTAATTTCTAAGTAAATCGAGCTTTCTACTCCTATAAAAATACAAAGAAATAGCCAAATAAGCGCGAGGAAAACCAATTTTGCTGCCTTTTTCCCCCCGATATTTTTTTAAATTTTTGTTTTTTTTCCAAGTCGTAGTTCTAAGATGGCGTCATTGTCGTTTAATCGATCTTAGATATAGCGTTAGAAATGCACACATACGCAATTTCGCACACATACATGCACATAAATATAGTTGAGAATTCATAGTTTATGGGAGTTTATTGGAAATTTTCAATGCGCTTGCGTTATTAAAGTTTCTCTAACGATCCGCGCATCCTGGAGGGCGCCACTGCGCAACATTTCAAGAAAAATGCACTATGTCGCATCAGTACAGTACTGTAATAAGTTTCGTCATCTTAATCCGGCAGGATAGTGATTTTCCTGTTAAACATGCCCCTATTAGAAACACTCTCTATCTTTATCAACCCCTATTTGATTTGGATTTTTCCGGTTTCGTTCGTTTCATTTGAATTGTCTTCATTGAAATTACCGTCAACTTGTCGAGCTTTCAATTAAGAAATTTCACGATTTTAACTCCTAATTCTATTTTTATGAGCGGTTGTTGTGTTCATTTTGTATACCCTCATTCGCGTCGATAATTTTTGTAAGCTTGCTTCTTAAGGGTTGTTTTCTATCTATATCATCCCGAATCTAATTAAGCAATATCTCGTCATTAATAATCAAAATGGATGTATTTCTTAACCCTTGTGTACAAAGCGAATATTGAATGTAGCATCACCACTACCCCCGCCATCATCGTCAAGTAAAACTTTAGCATGAAAGGGATGTGCGATAAGTTGAGATCTAGACTGTACACCTCTATGTATATGAACTTTCGAGTAAGCAAGTTGAGGGATGTGTTTCCGTACATGTGGAATATTTCACCACTGACTATACCACCCTTTGCTTGATCTATTCAAAGGGTTAGGTGACGAACGAAGATAGATAGACCGAGAGGGGTGGTGGTGGTGGGTAACAGTAAAATCGGTAAACTCTCTCTCTGTGCAACTTGTAAATGCAAACTAAGCAGCAGAAGGCACTGTTGGGGTGGGCAGGAGGGGGATAACGGTTACTAATGATCAGAAGGGTTAACGAAAATCGCCCTTATCATCCTTAGATAAGATAGATTGTAACTTATAGGCGTGGGGGAATGACAAATTTGGATTTGGTGATTTTTTGTTGTTGTTGTAGATTTAATGGCAAAGTTATTTTTCTTTCAAGTATATTTTAGTTGGAATTATGGTAGAGTGGAATGAAATAATAAAAGCGTAAATTAAAGGAGTTAGAAGGATCAATGGAAACAGTGTACTCGTAAAAATAAACATCGTTGGCCGTATATAAAAGGGCCCAATTATCTGTAATTGTTTGTAGTGGGCTTTCAGTCTACAATGGCGATTGTCTTCGACTAACAAAGGATCGTAGATATCCTTGAATAATTAATTACTCTCATTTTTCACGACTCCATGCTCGTTCTCGTACTTAAATTGAATACACGACTGAAATATTCACTGTTGGATTTTGTCACGTAAGTCAACTAATTATAAAATTGGCTTTTTTTCGCAGTCGATAATAGAAGTTTTAGAGTTTTGACAGTTACCAAAATTTCAGTAAACTCGTAAAAAATGTTTACCTGTTGGTCTGAAGTGGAAGATTTGGCAATCACCGAAGCAAGACCGCATAAAATATCAGCAATGATAGAATTTTGAAGTATCTTGGTCGAATTTTTTTCCAAGCAAAACTTGAAGCGAAAAAGTTTAGGGAGTCTGCAAAGTTTTTTATCGGAAGTTTGTTAAATGAAACAAAGTTTCAATAATGTAATGGCGTTGGTATTGGTCGTAGTCCGACGTGTCGGTTAGGGTCAAGTCAGTATCCGGACACGTTTATAGAGACTAGTGAAGAGGGTGTCCGGAGGTATCGGACCGAACTACAGGGAGAGAGCCTAAGACCACAACCCACCCTTGTCCTTTCCTCGACCCTACCCTTAGAACATTTGCCATCGTACTATATCCCCCTTCTTTTCAACCACCTGCCACCCACTCAGCTCGTGATCAATACAGCTAGCTAGCTCCTGCAAGATTTTTAGCTTAGCTTGGCCGGGATCTACCACTACAAGCAAAACCACTCCTTAATGCCACCCTCAAAGGAATCGGGCGATTTGCGACCGTATCTAACAACACTATAACGTTGTTCTTTGTTTATATTTGACCGGATGAAAACAAGTCGAGTTATTTTCAAGATTTTTCGCAACAGAATCGCACTTGTTAAAGCGTTAAAGGGGAAATACAGTCAGTTTATAAAAAAATTAAAAAAAAATCAAGACCCACGAATATAACAAATTAAAAATTTGTTTAGTTAGTCTAAATTTGAATTGTTGTAGATATTGATTGACGGTGGATGACAATTCCTGTCTTTTATTAAATTTCAATGATTGCTTATCGGCTGTATTTCCATTGAGTTCGAATTCAAATTTCAATACAAAATTCAAAGATCGTGTTCTGAATACCCACTTTTCTACCACAAATCATTCACCTATCGGCAAACAGCCCGAAGCTTTCAATCATTGATCTTGACTTTTTCCACATCGATATACAATCTACTGATTAGGTGACAAAAGGGGAAAAGGCCAATAAAAAAGTTGTGGGTTTCAGGTTAGATAGAAAATCGTTGATAAAAAAAAAGTTGCCCATGTATTTGTGTATCTATAACAGTAGTATCGGGAACACAGCCACTGAACGAACACCGCAGCTTTAAAAAGCAGGCCACTTTTGCCTCACCACCTCGTGGTCATTTTTCACATGCGCCACCGAAACAGCTTGCAGAATACGCTTTTAAAAAGCGATATCATCTTTAAGCCATTTAACACGTTCAAATATTAGATACTGTTTGGTTCTTTCGTGTTAAAGAAACTCAAAGCTACAATAAACGCAACTGGAGATTAAATAAAAACTTGTTAAATGGAATATTTGTCTATTGAATTATTTTATATTAAAATGCTATTATTATTTAATTTTAATGTAAATTGTGTGGTTTTAGTCGGCAACGGGAGTTGTACAAATTATTTGAAGTTTGTACGGTAATTTGAAAACCCTTCCGAAATTCGAAATGGCGACCACCACCCATCTAACTATAAATTACCAACTTTGTAAAAGCTTGCCTCTATTCAGACTTTGTATACATATAGAGAAGTTATGCTAGTGTATATGAGTATTAATGTAAGTTGTATGTGTGTATGTTATTAGAATATTGCGGTTGTGCCTGTTGTATTGTATTACTTGGAGTTTCTAGTTTCCGGATAGGCCAAGCTAAATGTGTACATAATAGATTAGAAAGCGTCACATTTCTACTCGACAAACAATTTTTTCTACCATTTAAGTACAAAGTTACCGATTAAAACCGTAGAATTCCTACTATTTGACGAACGATTCGCAAAATCTCTTGAAGATTCAAAGGCGGGGCAAAATTTGGTAAAATTTGGCAGTTTTCCCAAAACGCATCAAGAAGTTGGTCAAAAAACGCTTGTCTTGGATTTTTGAAACTGCTACCCGTTCCGAATTGAAGAAAAATTAAAACCCTCGTTGGAAGCATCCTTAAGTCAATCTAGCAATGAATCATTTGAACTTTACCCAAATTTTACTGAAACGATCTTTAAATTAATTTGAGTCATTTGAACTTTGTCCAAATTCTAGTTTTAGCTTTATTTGAGCCAGAATTGCCAGTTTTCCAATATTAACGCATCACGTCTGCAAAAACGATCAAATAATTCGCCTCTTAAATAATGCAGTTTTCTCTGTTATGCATAGAGATGCTCTCAATTCCCTACTAACTGCCATTCAAGCCGTTGCTATATTTTCCGGAGTTAGCCCATGAAAATCCAACAGTTTCAGTATTGTTCCATCATTTGCCATATATCTCTCTGTCCGCCCTCAATGCACCTGGTCAACTTTGGAAATCTCGTTCGATATTTTTTTGCCTCAATTCCAACAAAGGCAGTATTGTGCCTATTGAAGGATTGTTTGTTCAATTGTAATATCTGAATTCGCCCTATTGTATTTTTATAGTAATTTTCTCCAATATTATTTCAACAATTAACAAATATAATAACTATACTAGTGGCTAGACTATTTAAATAATAATAATAATAATAATAATAATAGGAGAAATACAGTGACATGTTAATATTCAACCGAGCCTATTTCATATTTAAAAATTAAATGAAACCGACTGGAAAAGGCGCGGCCATTTGTTTAGTTTATGACCACACCAGTATCAAAATAGCGACGCTGAATTATCTAGTGTGCGGTGCATGACGCTCGGTGATTAATTGATACCGAGGCTTTTTCGAAATTTTTTTCGTTAGTTGAAATTTTTTATGTGTTTGTATGCGGCAGTTAGCATAGAGATTGACTAACTGCATATCTAGAATTCAAATCACAACCCCCCGGTTTACGACCGCCCAAAACCGCCCAATTCTTGCAGAATTATAATCGGGAAAAGAAGCACCTCCATGGGGCAATTCGGGTGTTTTGGCGGTTTAATAACGGCAGATAAGTGGACGCGAGTTGATGGCATTACCCTTGTTCAGGCCGGACTATGCATTTCAATTGTGTGTGCATATAAATGCGTATGCGAATTTTATATCAGTTTGTATGTGTGTATGTGTGCAGTTTTTGTTTCCATGTTCCGCAGCAATAATTCTCCGAATCGTGGGTGAATTAAAGTTGTATCCTCCGATTCAGTAAATTTTTGATGTTCAACTTGATTTAATTTTGCAGTTTTCGCTCGACTGAAATCGGAAAGACAGCCAAAATAATCATAATCTTGTTGTTGATTGGTAGTAATTTTCTTTGTTGAAAAGACCTTAATCAAACCGCGGACAAGTCAACTCATTAGGATTGTATTCAGTTCAGAGTCCTTTAATTAGGGTCTGACCATCTGAAAGGCCCACACCCCCCATCTCTCAGTACAGCCAAATTATTGTGGAATAGTTGAATTTACGCTACGCACATTAATTTACGTCAAAGTACACATATTTTTCAGTGACGCCGGAGCTTTGAGAGATAGTTTTTATGCATGTATGCGTGTTTATTGTATGTATGTGTATGTAGATGTGTGCGTTTATACATGTACGGACTCAGTTCTCGCCCTCGATCAAAACCGCCCATTAGGTCTATTTAAATAGAAAAATGCATTGGTTTAGATGCGGCATTGTAAGCGATTCTGTTCCTTGTGATGTCGACGAACATAGTGAGCTCGTAATTTTTACACATTTTCTACTATGGTCGACCTTAAAAACACACCAATAGAGTCGAATTTTCAACTATGTAGACATTGTACGATAGCCTTAAATGCTTTTCCAGTTTGGATTTTGTATTCCTGGAGCCATTTTGCTCCACACCAGGATCGATCCAGGGATTGGGGAGGGTCTGAATTCCGCGCATGCTATTTTATCTCTTTTTGTCTTGGTATATGCCGTCTCGCTTCTATTACTCCCGCACCCTTATTTCCCAGCGTCGTACCCTTTTATTGTATACGTCGATCGCCTCTCTGCCACCTCTGCCGTTTGTTTTCACCGCACCGAGAGAAACTAACAGACAGAACACCTCTAATTTCACCCCAGAAAAACAAATAATCCATCTTAAACCAAATCTTTAAATTTCCCTACTCTTCATATAATTTGAATTAATTAATTAATTGCCAAATAGAATAGACTCAATTAAATTTAAACAACTACCACCCTCTTCCATGCCAACTCTTCATACAATGCGGATTTGCCATACAATCATTACCTCATCCTTTTCGCTTGTATTCAACCCTTGTAGCGCACGTGCAAAGTTAACAGAATTAGTTTTCTTAATTCACAAATTCCCAAACAAAAAACATTTATTTGTGCGGGAGAAGTGGGGTGTATACGACACCAACACATGGCCATTTAGATGTGAATTTTGGGGATATAAGCAGAACTATGCTAGGGACAATCCAAGTATTTTTCCATAAACACGACAAATTCCATTTCATTTACATACGGCCAGTTAGTAATGAAACTTTAGAGAGGGTAGTTTGCTCTTTGTTTTTCTCTATTAGATTTCTATAGGAAAAAGCTTGAACTATACCTACATATGTATGTATAACGGATATAATGATGACAAAGACACGATTTTAAAGGACAAGGAACGAATTATTAAACCGCCCGCATGTTGTGTCCAATAGTTGGATAAAGTGAGAGATGTAGAGGAAAAAACATGTGTCAGACGAAGGGAACATGCACACATCCATGCAGTTTAATGCCATGGGGATGAGTAACAGAGACGACAGGATTACAGAATTTGCATAAAAACGAGATGGACTCACATCATGGTCGCAATGGGGGTGTGTATGTGTAGGTATATCTATGTATAACATAAGAGTATGAGTAAGAGTGAATATGTTTAATAATAAAGGATGAGACAGGGAGATGCCAAGTGTAAAGGGAGTTGGACAGTGAATAATGGAGGAAGAACTGCAAATTGTAGTTGCAACGATCAAATTCTTCCACCGAACCAAATAAAAGTAAGCAGTTTCTTTAAATATAAAATTTACGCTAAAATACGACACTTTTGTGGAACGTTTCAAGCGTTAATGGTGCGAACACCCTAAAAAACCTCATCGTGTTTATTTTGGTAGAACAAATTGCGCCACCCAAACAAAATCTTTTATGTCTAAATTTCTAAAATTATCCGATTTTTATTAAATGGCCACAATCGTCCATTCACAAATTATTAATCGAACCGACCTTGACATTTTTTCCGTGCCAATGAACGACAGCGAACCGGCCAGAGTTTTTATTTTCGAAACACCTCGCGCACGATCAAACAACCACTAAAACATCAACCCCTCAGAAAATCACTGTCATAAACAAACAGGGCCCCTTCAATCTCATAACTTTACACAATTATCAATCTCCGCATACGATTTTTTTCGCAAAGATACCATCTGTATTTATAGACTTTTCTATACAAAAACCACCCTTGTTTTGCGAACGGTGGAAAAAATTGTCCAGGTAAGTGTTAACCGTACCAATAATGTTTTCCGACGACGTCCGAAATTTATGATTTATGAGGAAACAGGGGTGTTGAATAACATCAATACTAGCGTGGATTTTCGACGGGATATCCAAAAAAAAACAACAACAAAACTGATGAGTTTTGTTGTATATGAAAGAATTCTAAATCGAGATATCTGACGATATATTTTTTCCGGTGTTTAGTATTGTTTTTATTGTTGTAACGCACCATTGACCGTTGCCTTTATTTTTCAGTTTATTTTGCCGAGCAATCATCAGTTACAAGACCGGCGAAATTTTCATAAAATACGAATAAAAACGCAACCGGTCCAATTACCAGAATCTTTATTAGATGATAATAAAATTTGCGGGGTGTTGGTTTCCAGATAGATGGTCTGTTGATGGGGCCGCAATCCAAATATAAAAAACAACAATTGGCGCTTTATTAAAATATTCAACGTTAATGTGATATTTTCCAGTTATCTTTCGGACTGTTGGTGTCAGATCGGGGGTTAGACTAGTTAATTGGTGATCAATCATTTGGAAACATCGATCCTGAATATATTCCTAAGCATTTGAAACAATCCGTTTGTAGATTGAACGATTAACGAAAATATTTCCAATATTTATCATTGTTATCGTAAATTTCGAGAGAAACTTTAGCCGGACATGTTCATTATTGATTAAACGTGGTGTGCCTTATCTTCCGCCGCGACGGGCACGACGCGGCGTCCATTTTGTATCGAATATTCTCTACACTACTAATAACTTATTTAGAACCGGACCTATCCAATCGGTAATAAGAACATCGTATTTTATAAAAAACTACCTAATCTACAATTAAAAATAAAATAAACTAACTTGCCTTGAACCTTAATAATTACAATTACAACTATTATAGATTAGAAACGAGAAAATTTACACTAAACTACACTTTGTAGAATCTGTTGTTGGTTGTTGGTGAGTGTCGTCAATTAAACTGACTAGTAAAAACGATAAAATCCCTTAAAATATTAACAACCGGTTCTTGTAACTTCAAAAACTATCCTTATTCAATACACAAATCCACCACTTGATCTCTGTTAGATCGAGTTTTATTTAAGATGGTCATCTTCTGGGGTTGTTATTTATAAAAGGGCTATATTTGTATAGACTCGCTTGCTAATATCGAACCGTGTGAATTGAACAGGTTGAACGTATTAAAGTAGGGGCAGTTTTTATGTTGATTTAAAATTTTTATTTTTAAATGTACATATAGTTAATGTATTCCATGAAATGAATAGATGTAATGATGAGAAAGCGAAGATGCATAAAAGGGGTTGTATCGGTTGTTTGCCATACAAATTTAACGTTTCATTTATGATTCGGGAATATTTCAAAATTTCTCTAAAATTGCCATTAAACACATTAACTAAGTGAGATAATCTGTTAAGGTTTCTAAACGAAATATTCCTAACGGGGCTGTATATGCGCTAGTGAAAAGGGGTTGCCATATACGTGCGCTTATATTTATAAACGTATTTTGTACAATGTTAAAGTTCTACCCTTAATGTCGACCCTATTTCGAATTTAATTTGCAATGAAACATCTGAGGAACGCCACTATATTCGTTAAGTTGCCCGGAGTTTTCCATGTGGAGGATTCTTCGGTTGTTTATACCTTCCTAACTGTAGTCTATGTATATTAACGCACCCTTTTTTGCATATAATTTCAAGTAAAAGTTGAACAGAGATGGTATAGTGGAGAAGGCGGCGTAATCTCCGGGGACACACCTAGCAATATCTCCATCCAAATACCGGTATGCTTATAATTAAAACTTTACAAATTCCGGTGATGTACTTGATGATGAAAGTCTGGACTGAAATTGAATCCATAAATAATCTCGTATACGTACAATTGAAGACAGTCCTATTACTTTTTCTAATTAAAAAAAATTAAATAAAAGGAACGTTAACAGGGTGAATTTCGGTTGATTTGAAGCGAAGCGCCACTATGGATCGGATATTGGTCGGTAAATAAAATCATTTAACAAACATCAAATTTCGCCGTGTAAACAGTAATTATGAAACATTTCATTCATGTGTAATGCCTTTTGATGTACCTTTTATATTTTAAATATAAAAACGAGAAATACAGTTTCTCACCCTTCACTTTCACCGATTTATGATAATGACAATTTCTCTAAAATAAGTGAAGAAGAATAAGGGTGCGGGAAATGCAATTTTGGAAACTAGCGGCACGTTAATAATGAAAAATAATGGTGCATCAGTCGCGGATGTGTATATCATTAAATTTGATGGAAGGCTAGCTAAATGTCGACAAGTCGGGGGTTGATTACCCTTCAACGAATAGTAGAATGGGCGCCGATCTTGATTTCCATTACAAATCTTCTAACAACATTAGAATTTAGTCGATTATCTTGTTGGATTTTGATTAGTTTTGCTAGAAATTATAATAAAATATCGACTATACAGTGTAATGATCGGGGGTAGTGTGGATTGTTTAATAGGAGGCAAATATTTGGTCCTTTTGTTAGCTGTTGGACATTAATCTTTGTCTTTGAGGAAGCGTCACGTTATACCGAACAATATACACTGGTATCATATAATCAACGACAAAATGAAATCACCACAATTGTTCAAACGGATAAAAATATACCAAAACAAAATAAAATAAAGTCGAGTTAATAAAATCTAGCGCACGTGTTGGTCCACTATTACAACAATACAATAGAGAAACTAGTTTCAGGATCCGATTATGGGCCGTTTTTTGTATCCCCTCGGTTTTTTTCTTTGGTAAGTCGTGTGCCACCGGGTTAGATGGCAAGCGGTTTGGTGTGGCGCGTGCCATAAGGTTTACCTGTTGACTTTCTGGGCTACCTAGAACAGGTCGGCGGTATAGATTGTGTATATGTATTTATGCCAACAGTTAGCATATACACTAACGTTCGACCACTGAACATAACATTATAACAAGCCGATCAGGTTTACAGATTAGCCATGAACTAATTATCACCTCATTATATACAATGATAGGACTGTTGGCTTATTTGTAATCAGGCTAGATATAATCAATCTTTTAGATAGAGAAATGACAATTAATTAACACGGCTAGAATCGGTGGATTAATTCAATCACATCTTGTTTAACTATTCAATCTAATTCAATACTGCCCGGATTGTTCAAACTGCAAAGAACATAATCCAGTTTTATAATCTTACATTTTTTTTAAACTAGAAGTAGACGAGGGATTTGTAGAGAATTTTTGGCCTTAAATTGACTCAAAATTGAAAGTCTCTGTTCTTTTGGACAAAAAACTTGTCGAGTTACAAAAAAATTGAGCAATTCTGGGTATATTTTTAATTTTTTCCCTCAATTCAATGATTTTTGACGGTTCCAAATTAAAAAAAGTCAATTCTATAATGACTACTCGATTTTGGCATTCAAGACCGTTTAGAAGACGACTTGAGAAAGCTTGTAATCGTTCCAATTAAGGCTACAAAGTCTTAGAAATTTGAAAAAAAAGAAGTCTATCCCTTTTCATCTAACGAATTTTGGCATTCAAGACTGTTTAGAAGACTTGAGAAAGCTTGTAATCGTTCAAATTAGGGCTACAGGGTCTTAGAAATTTGTCTATTGAATTTTGACATTCAAGACTGTTTAGAAGGCTTGAGAAAGCTTATAGTCGTTCTAATTAGGGCTACAGAGTCTCAGAAATTTGAAAAAAAAGGAAGTCTATCGCTTTTCATCTACCGAATCTTGACATTCAAGACTGTTTAAGAGGCTTGAGAAAGCTTGTAATCGTTCAAATTGGGGCTACAGAGTCTTAGAAATTTGTCTATCCCTTTTCAGCTACCGAATTTTGACATTCAAGACTGTTTAGAAGGCTTGAGAAGGCTTGTAATCGTTCAAACTAAGGCTACAGAGTCTTAGAAATTTGAAAAATATAAAAATAGAAAGTCTGCCCCTTTTCAGCAAGCTTAAAAAGAGAATTGCAATTAAAACTTAGACTTTCTAAGCATTTTTTCCAATTTGAACGGAATTTCTGGGGATCTGCCTCTCTATAGGATGACATTTCAAAAATTCACTTTTCTTGTCTCAAGGGTTATAATTTTCAAAAAAAGACTATTGTATTTAAACGTGTATAGACGAGAATTGTTAAAATTGGGACTACAAAGTCGGAATTGTCGAAAATTTCTGGTCCTTGATCGAAAGTCTACTCTTTTAAGCGAGAATCAAGGTAAAAAAGGGAATTTGTAATTAAAACTTAGACTTTCTAAGCATTTTTACCAATTTGAACCGAATTTCTTGGGATCTGTCTCTATAGGATCATTTCAAAAATTCACTTTTCTTGGCTATAATTTGCAAAAACGGATTTGTATTTAAACGTGTTTGGATGAGAATTTGAAAGAGCCTTTAATTGTTAAAATTGGGGCTACAGAGTCGGAATTGCCGAGCCAATTGAAATTTTTAGTCTCCCTAGCGTATTTTCGAACCTCTTCCGATTTGAATAGTTCTTGAATTGGCCCCCAACTCTAGCGAGAGGTAAGAGGGTTAATAAAACCACATTTGTTCCAACTTATTGTGAATTCACTTCTGAAATTGTCTTCATATAAAAGCTTCAAACGTTTTAACAATTCGTTAAAACATAATTTAGTCTAATTCAATGTTTTTCTACACCCTCATTCTACAATAATTAACCCAATTATATAATTTCAGTAAAATAAACTTATTTCTAGAGTGGGTAATTATTTTAGAAAAACATTTATGAAAATAATGGGTAGATGTGTGTGTGCGTCTGTATTTGTGTGTATGCTGTCAGGACCACTGTAGCCGTCGCCGTTGCCACCGCCACCGCCACCATTCACAACTCAAAACACAACGGAACTGTACTGACCTGAGTCAAGCCGCAAAAACTCATAACTCGATTAAAAAACGCATCACAGGTGGTGGTCCGTCTATTTGTATTACACACAAATAGAGGGTGGAATTTTACAATTATCTATTATCAGTCCGGATCGATTTGAATTTTTATTATCCTCTATTACAGTCAGGTCAAATGTGAAATTGTAAACATACTCGAAAAAAGGTGTAATAGCTTAGCCTTTGAACTTCGAGCAGCCGTCCCGTGCCAGAAAACCAGTTTTATACCTTTTCACGAGGGTCAACGCTAAGTATTATCCTATAATTGGATCTTTTTATCGACGATAATGGCACGTGTACCAAATTTTTACGCAAATTCTACTAAATTTACCAAAATCGGTTATAATCGAATGACGGTTGAAATTTTAATAACATTAAAATTTGTTTGTAAACTGCGAGTAAGCGGTCAACATCGAGTGATTTCTCACGATTACGACCCTCTCTAGCTGATTAAATATGTATAACCGTCTATCGTCTTAGAACAGGTTTGGTCAGTTGACCACTTTGTTGTACATACACGGACAGCATCCCTTTCATCTCTAAACTAGAGAAAAATCGTGAGACACCAACCACCTGGCGTTCGGATTTCAACTGGATTGTCTTCAAAGAAGCTGAATTATCCGAAAATAAACCTATTTATTTGTTATGTGTACGATTGTATGATGGAATTCCATTCATTAATTCACTTTTACCCCACATTTACATCAATTTACTATTCCATAATTAAAGTATGATATAACAATATTTACTGTTTGATTTACTACAATAGGATGATAAAAATTGTGCACGGTAAGCCAGCCACACCGATTGTCACTTTCGTTACAGTTTTTACAGTTTTTTTTCTCCCATCCAACATGTGTGTACAGATAAATTGTACGTTTCCTCTCTTTTTTCTCTATTTCTATGCAATTTTTTCATTCGATTTTGCCTGAATGACAAATAATTCGATTCATTTACTTTTCCACTCTCTCTTTCACCATTTCAATTCGGAAAACACAAACAAAACTAGACAACAAACACCAAATTCGGCGATATCTTGGATTGTTTTTAATTTCCTGTTTAAAGACCAAAGAAACGTGTATTTGTAAATAATCCGCTATTCTACATCGCCAAAACGGTTGAAGATAAAAAGTACCATCAGGGAGACCGAGATAATGCAAAATCGAAAGAATCTATAATTGGATTATTTCATACAGACACCCCACTTTCAATTACGTTCGGATCCGTTACGAAAACAACTTAAAACAACTCATCTGTTGTGCGGTTGTACTGTTTTAAGTGGGCTGGCCGGTGGTGGACTTTTTCCGATACATCAATAGAATATCCACTGGAATTAAGTGAAAGCGGTCGGTTTTTTTAAATTTTATTTTTGAATCACTACGCGAGCTGTTGTTGGTTATTTTCCCTTTACTAACTGTCATTTTCTTCGTTTTTCCCATTATTAACAGTCCACTATTTTTGCTAGTGTGTTGCAACTGGAATACACACACAGATTAGCCGAGCGTAAAGCGATTGTTTCGCGTTATTATTGCCCTATTGGCATCGATTTGTCGGGTTAAGTGAAACGTATTCGATTATATTTACGTATGACAATACTGATAGAATTATTAGATTGAAGTTGGCGATACTATTTGTGTTTCCATCTAGCAAACTTATCGCCTTACGAAACTATTGTTAGCTTTGAACAGTGCTCTAGTTCTAGTTTTGTACAACAATAGCTAATAATGACATGTCTTCTAACATTTCTATAACTAAAGATACGATAGAGAAATTCGAATTTAATTTGGAATTTAAAGTAACAGGAATATCCGATAAAAAACCTGAAATTCTATTGAGTTTTATTGAAATTTGATATTTTAAGATCCAGCTCGAATCTCAATCGTTTGGATAAACAACCGGCTACATAATTATGTGAAGAGTAAAGTTGTAGTGGAGTGAAATATAGGGGGTGGTATCAACATTGGTGGTGCTTATGTGAGTATAGCGGTGATTAAGCGGGGCAAAGGGATGGTTATAGTAGTGAGCACAGAGTGATGAATGTATATGTGTTTAGCTTCGTTAGCTGGCGACAGACTTTAATTATCTCTCCAAGGATTCCCAGCTAGCATTAGCCGCCATACAGAAACGATACATGCTTCATTACTCTTTTTACATAACGGGAATTTTAGTTTGACAAGAGTTGTTATTTGTACAGTTGTTATTTTAATGTTGTTTCCGCATGAGGGATTTATTTTAACTGAAATCGTCTTGAATTCGTGTAGTTTGATAAAATTGCTTGTCAAAGGATTACAATTTCCAGTTCTCCTATGAATTTGATCCAATATTTTCATAAATAAACAGTCTTTTTGTAAGTCATTAAATACAAATAATTCCGGGAAGCTTTTAACGATTTCCTACAATTAATAAAAATAAAACCAACTATTAACCATGTAAACAAAGCTTTTATGCATTAGCTTCAACTATATTTACATTATATAAAATATCAATGATGGATCGCCAACTCTTCTATATTTAAACACAACCACTATCCAACCAACCCTTCTTCTTAGAATTGTACACAAATCCACCTACAACTACATATAAACAAACAAAGTCAATATCTCATCCCCTTCTTATAAGAGTACGATTAGGGGTGATGATGTTTCAGCGATAGGGCCAATTGTCCCGCTCATTAATCACAACGATCCGCGGCACTCTTGGATGTCAAATGCAGTCCAGTTGAAGAGTCGCTGCTGCTTTGAGGGTTTCATCTAGCTAATTGCTGCCAAACGACGTTTTTAATTAATGGCCGAGTATTACGATATTTTGGGATGTTCCATCAAAAGCCCTTTTTATGGTATGTTTAATAGATTTTTTTTTTGTTTTTAATGTTGTACAAGTGTGGGAATTTTTGAAATTTGTTGGCGCCTACAATTTCTTCAATAGAGCCTCCTATTAGATGTTATTGTTGATCGATCATGAATGCTTGTTCATCTGTGTGCCAGATCTGCCACCCCCGATACTTTTCGCCCGACTGCCTTCAAATAGCTGTATCTCCACAATAACATTACAAAACGTTACCGCCAATGCCACTACCGTTGTTGTACGTCTATCCGGTTTAGAATCCCAATCAAGTTATGTGTTTTAACTAAAACCCAACTAGTATTAGATCGTCAGTCAGAGGAATTGTACAGCTAAGTACACGTCTGTATGTACAGATAATAAACATACTAGATGGGTGGTAGAGGGTTGGTTACATATTAGGGTAGTAGTCAGTCCGGCCTCCATTGTTTTAATCGAACTCATCTCGAGTTCTCATTTCGTGCAAATGTTAGTGGCCATGGCGGGGGAATATTAGCGCTCCTAAGGGTGGCCCTCACTGTTTTAGATAGGGGGAGGTTTAAAAGGGACGGAGACGGCCATACCACTACTACCACCACCACCACTACGACTACCACCACCTCTACCACTACCACTACCACAACCAACACTGGAGCTTTATCGAGCAGAATTCTGCGTTTAATCTAACTTGCGATCTATTTGTTGAAGCCATATTCCCTCTATTATGGTGAGTTTCAAAAACGACCAAATGGACGACGAGTAAATGGCACATGGGCCTTTCCAGCGTCTATTGTATTGGTGTTTTTCTTTAATTTCCTGACTCGGAACTGCGGAATAATAACATTAAATATTTCCTATTCAAAATTAATTTCCATTACATCCAAATTGTATGATTTTACATTTGAAATGTACTTAAAAATTTAGATTTTACCGACAATATTAACCGTTCTTCAATTAGTTCGTAAATTAGATGTTGAGCTTTCGTGGCGCTGCTTACTGAGCTTTAATATCACAGTGACACCGTCATTTATCTTTGTCTAGTTCTAAGGCCTGTAGTTTTCGCTACTAGTTCCTAGATGGCAGCATTAGAGCCCAGCTTATAAGCTCAAATACTAGACGCAATAGTTTTACCAATACCGCTGGGCACATTGAAATTCAAAGCTCATAACCGAAACAATTAAAAATAATATTTTTTATTATTAAACATTTTAAATATGCGATAATTACATTTGCGACAAGTTTGAAATTTAATTTCCTGATATTAAAAAAATTCATCAATCTTATTCGTATGTTGTTTTTTTTTTTAGTTTTTATTTGTTAGTGTTATGGACTTGTTCCCCAGTCGTTTCTTTGTAATTTTCCTAAAAGGTCCGGCATTAATTTTGAAACGCCGGACGTTTTAATCCGCCAAAGAACGAAAGGGGGAATTGGCCGGCCGAATAGAATGACAAGAGGAAGCGCAGATTTTAAGAGCTTTTTATGTGACCGCCGACGTTTATATTTCTTTCTATTGTCAATGCGTACCTCCAGATTTACAATACATACATCTACCCAAATAAATACAACGTTAAAAAAATTTTAGCTCCATAGAAAGCTCCATTATAATTTAGCTGTTACAAATATGCGATTGACGATGATAGAAATTCGACCGACACCATTCAAAAACTAATAAATATAAAAAAGGATCGCAGTTTATAGCAACAAAAAGGATATCGAAGCGGTGTTGTTCTTGGTTTCGTTTGGAATAAAAAAGAAATTAACGTCTCTTTATTGTCAACAATAAAATACAACAACGTAATCTTATAACACACTATAAACTACGTTATATCTTAGAACTCCGACAATTTGCTACCATTTCTTCCTATAATCGTAAACTATAATCTTAATACACAGTTAACGATAATTGATTCTTCCACAATTACAAGAATTAGCCCTCGATAGATTAAGGGTTGTTATTCTTGTAGAAACGGCACATTGTAAACGATTTTATGTTTATACGTTGACATAAAAGCTGTCCACACGAAAAACTTCAATTTTATTCCGTTTATAATCAAATTTTAATGGATGTCTCTTTATTGGAGTGTACCAATTATTATGAAGACATCAATATTGTTCGAGTCATCTGAAAATTACGACAACTTTGACTGTTGTTAATATCGTAAAACATTTCGATTTTATTACGAAATCACGCGTTAAATCGTCTTTATATTTTAACGCAAGACGATCGATTCGAATTAGTCTGGTTGGGCGTAAATCTGTCGATAGAGGCTAAAAATTGAAAACCAAAGTAAGATAACAATGCGATCCGTGCCATATGGTTGGAAAATATTTGCTTTTAGATACGTACATGGATTTGGTACACAACTTAATGTCGGCAAGTGTGGATGATAAGAGGCGAATTACTAATAAAAACACCTGCTATAGCAAATAAACGATAAGTTCTACAGAGAAAAGAATAATAGGTGGATAGGTGGAGAGATAATAGAACCGACTTTTTTGTTATGGAAATATGGAATATAATCGATAAATATTGCGTGTCAATCACTATAAGCTTTAGAGATTTACAGATAAATTGTAAATAAACATAATAACAAGGACTTTAGACAAAACGCTTTGAAAAATTACCAAATCTTTGGTCTTTAAAAGTTTAAAACTTAAATTTTCGACTAACGAATTCGTTTTTATTTTTTGCAATATTCCCGTCTTTTGTTCGAGATTAATACGTTTTTAATTAAAAAATTATCATTGTTATAAGCGCATCACAACCGAGACTTAAACAACAGTTTTCCACTAACAACAGCATCACAGAGAAAAGGGGTAGCTACTTGTAATTTTTAATCCGTTTCGATATTTTCTTCGAGACAAAAATAGAGCAAGACTTCCCAACAATGTATTAAAACAGAGAATTATGAATGAGTAACAATTTTCAACGACCAAGGA
This sequence comes from Hycleus cichorii, assembly GCA_013841215.1. Lineage (NCBI taxonomy): Eukaryota > Metazoa > Arthropoda > Insecta > Coleoptera > Meloidae > Hycleus > Hycleus cichorii. Next base: position 197,909 of record JACDRQ010000047.1, on the reverse strand, counting down.
TTTTCAAAGTTTGCTTGTTTGTTTTGTTGCTCGCCTGCTTAAGTCCATCTCTATTTTTATTGTTATATCGGCCGATTTACTATTCTTCTCTTGCTTGTTTTTTTCGAGTTCGTCTTCAGAGTGATGTCGAGGGAACGGGTTAATTATGGACGTTATTAACCCCTTTCGTGGAAAGTTGAGCCGTTACGTACACAATGTGTATACTGGAGAATAATGACGTATAAGGATTTGGAAACTAGCAGAATTGCCAATTTTGTATTGATAGAAATCTTAAATCAAGTAGATGTAATCGCTTCGGAAATTCTATTTATACATAAGCAGTCTTTAAGTTTTACTGTAACCTAAATTGCGAAGAATTATTAGAAATTTGTTAGAATAACAACGCAAAACATAAAAACTACAAAAGTATCATAAGGTCTTTCAGTTTGCTGTAAGGAAATCTTTAAAAAATGGCTAGTTTCAAGGGAAAAAATGAAAAAATGTAAGAAAACGCATGCTCCACGTTTGTCTTCTGTAATTCAGAAATCAACTAGAATTTTTCAAAATTAGAAACGCTCATAGATACTCCTTGAAATGCTCTTTCCAATGTTACTCCACTCATTACAACATACCATTAAGCAAGGGAGATATTGATGATTAAAAATTAGCATTTTCCGACACTGTATCGAAGCAAAATAAGTGTCAATTTTCTGGAACATTGATAGATAGAAGGAGCTATTGGAAATTTCAAAATCCCTTTCAATCTGTTCGATACAAGGTGAAAATCACTAAAAAAATCGATATTTGCTGAATTACAAGCGAAAAGTTTTAAAATGCTTCTAAACTTTCTTTAATAACTCAAAATTCAATCGAAATTGAAGTTCAGAAATTGTCACAGTAGATTTGAGCTGAAATTGCCGATTAACTGGCCAATTTTCAGTTAAAATTTGATTATAATTTGTTGGAAAAAGGCAGCCAAATCGCCCCAAGAGTTCAGCAATGAATTAAATTCGATGGAAATTAATTATGCGACGTTTAAATTTCGCATAATTAATTGAAAAACCTTAACGATTGTGTGCTTCTTCTGTACGGTCGATGATGTTCATCAGTTTTGCTAAAGCAGCAACCATGAAAAACTCTGAGACTCAGACTGCCCGTATGTTTAACAAACTTACACGCATAATATAAATAGTGGCGTAAATCAAGCACAAGTGAACTATAATTAGAGTTTATGGGAATATTTATTTATTATTTTTTGATGACTAACATTTAAAAATAACCAAAAATCTATATTTTAACTGATTTGTAACAAAATCGACTTGAATCAGGAAAATTTATTGACTTTAAATCAAAAAATTTCAGTACCTTCTAATTACTTGATCGATAACGAAATAAGATTGGGTTGATAGAGATCTTAAAACCGTGTTAATTGCCTTTAAAATTACTATCGTGCCTAAGGAATTTTAACGATAATTTCAATAGTCTAAGGTTAATTATAAATTATAATTGCGATAATGAGGCGAATTGTCGAAATTTGGAAATTCAAGGCTGGCAGTTTTCAATAAAACAATAATTTATTTAGAAAAAAGACAGTCAAAATCGCCTCAAGAGTTGAACAATGAATTAATTAAGTTTGATAAATTGTTTGTTATTCCGCGTTATCTAAAGGGCAATTTGATCGTGTACGCTTGATCTGAAGCCAAGTGCCACCATGTGGTGGTAGAGTGGAGCTCGCTGTTCTACTAGCAGAGCATTTAAGAGTAACCCCGAGACTCAGACTGTCCACATATCTTTAAATTAACACGCTTTATATAAGTAGCACGTAAATCAAGTACAAGTGAACTATAATTAGAGTTTACAAAAAATATAAAAATACAAAGGTTTACTTTTTACAAGACTACATAATGAATCTTACAAAATTATCAATAAACAAACCAATTTTAAAATAATTCAACAACTTGTAAGAAATGGCCAGTGTTTAGAAATTATTTGACGAATAACATCAGAATTTGCTAATAATTTTAATATCGATGTTTACTCAAAATTGCAACCAATGCATTGATTGATGTTTATTTATCTTTCAAATGCCCAAAAGTCGACAGTAATATCAAATCAAGATCGATATTTTACGTCTAATTGATCATTAAAGCATCATTTTCAATATTTGTCATCAAAAGTTTATGTATTTAATAGACATTAAAGATAAGAGACTTCAATTACAACATAAACATCAAGCCAAAATATAACATTTGCTAATTTAAAACAAATGATTCATTGGATTTTATATATACAGGATAATTTACAATCATGGTCTATTTAAATTCTAAGAAATTTAAATTAATAACCCTTTGGAAAACTGAATCTTCTAAGGGAGTAGAGTACTTTTTTTAACAATATGTTTATATTTTAATTCAATTAATAAATCAATTGTAGCTCTATTGTAAATTAAATCAAAAATTGCTTATACTTCTATGAAGAACGAGTTTAAAAGGAATCATAAACCTCGAACATACATATCTCGGAAATGATAAGAGATATCGAAATGGTGGATATCTCATCCAATTCAGAATCCAATTCTACATTTACGATACTCCATTTTTGTTCTAATCGATTGTATTTTCCGAAAATTCTGAAAAACTACGCTTTTATGATGAAAGCATTTTAGTGGAGCATATTTCGTTTAACAAAAATTATTAAATCTTGAGATTTATAGCAATAGAAAGATGAAAGTTGTCTCTATAATTGGACGCATTTTTTCAAAATTATAAACCAAAATAACTCAAGCGATTATTCTATTCAATTACAATATAATTATACAAACAAGTGTGTTAAATAAATGGTCTACTGTAAAATAATTAGATATTCAGAAAATATTGGAAGACTTATTTGCAGTAAATTATAAACTTTCCAATGAATCTTTAAGGGTCATGATCATAATCACCCTGTATAAGTGCAACAACTGTTGAAGAATCAATAAAAATTACCCTGTTCATGTAAAAAAAGTAGCCAAAGTTGTTTCGAGAGTTTCATCAATATGAATTAAATAAGCCTTTCTGTAATTATTCTGTAAACAAATATGAGCGTTTTTACAAACTCCGAGACACAGACTACCTAATGATTCACTGTTAATTTACCGATTATATCATTATAACAACGAAGCTAGAGTACGTGAACTGTAATGATTGATTTTTTATATACAATTAATATATCAATTAATTAATTGGCTTATAACTCCAATTGAACATAAAATTTGCTGAAAGAAATGCAATGTAATGCAATGCTGTAAGAAAATCCTAATGGCGATGATTTACTTTCAGTAATCTCAAAAAAAAGGTGATCAAATTAATCTCGAGAATCGTCAACTGAATTAATTTACGCCACGTTTTAGGTGTCGCAAATTGGAATTGTTCTTTCTGCACTCGAAACACGCGGAAATTCCGAGATTCAGACCACCTAACAATCTTATGATGCGTTTATTATTATGTAGTTAACACGTTGAACTAAGCTTAAGTGAACTGTAAAGAATTCCAATTTTTTTTTTAAAGGAATCTAGTAATTTTTATTAGCAAAAGTTGTAATTTTGACGTTTGGCGAGCAATTTTAGCGAGATTTGGGCATTTGAAAGGTGATCAATAATAATGTTGCGTTTTTTAAAAGCGAGTTACAAGCATAAATCGACTCAAATGGCCTAAAGATGCGTTAGAAGTGATTTTTTCGTTTTTCTCTATTTTATTGGAAGAGTAGAAATATGTCTGGCTCATTTTCAAAAACTGCAACCTCATCAAAAACAGAAGTTTTTGGTCAAGTTTTCGATAAGCTACGAGTGCAACTTCGGGAAAACAGTAACAATTCTCATATAATTATTCTAGTTAACTCAAAACAAATATTAATTTTAGAATAATTAGAATTTGTGTTGATTCGAACTATAAAAAAGTGGTCAAAGTACCCCCAAGGAAGTTACGCTTTGTCAGTTTTTCGAACGTCCTTCTTCTCCCAATATTTGTAAAGCTTGAACATTTATGATCTAAATTCTCAGATTAACTAGCGATGAATATAATCGACTTCACACATACTGATTGAGTTAAATTGACGAACAACAGGCATTTGAGATCTATTTTTTTAAAGTAGTTGCTTAAGACTCGATGTCTAAATTAGATTAGAGAGTTAAATTCTGCCTATTCTGTATTGGGACCTTTTAGAAAGGCATACACATTGTAACTGCAGAACAGAGCTTCATTCCAACTAATCTGACCCACCCCATTCCACCAAATTTGATTTGGCTGGCAACCCAAACGCCAGGAACAGTGAGCGTCAACGGTCCCTTTTGAAAGGACACATTACTGGAATCTCTCCGTTTCTTTTGAAATATGTGCTGGCTGACACTTTGTATCAGCCAACAGTTTAAAGTTAAAGCTAAATTTCCATTTCTGATTCTTGGGTGCGTTTTTGCCACACCGTGATGATATTGGGAGGGAAGGCTTCGATCGACTGACTTGGCGCTTCTCCTAGAAGAACAGACCACCGAGTATCTAGCCGATAGATATTTATATCTATAGTTAGAATAGTGGAACTAGTAAACGTGACTTGTATTATTTTGAAATTAATAAAAAGAATTTTGAAATTTTTCTAGACTTGGTCTTGTGTGTTGATTCGAACTACAAAAAAGTGGTCAAAGTACCCCTAAGGAGAGTCACGCTTTGTCAGTTTTTCGAACATCCTTCGCCCAATATTTGTAAAGCTTGAGTTAATTCTGCCTATTATGTATTGGACCTTTTAGAAAGGCATACACATTGCAATTGAAGAACAGAGCTTCATTCCAACTATGCTGCTGATCCACCTATTCCACCAAATTTGATTTGGCTGTGGCCTGGAACGGTGTACATCAACGGTCCTTTTTGAAAGGGCATATCACTGGAATCTCTCTGTTTCTTTAGGATATGACTGACACTTTGTATCAGCCAACAGTTTATAGTTTAGTTAAGGCTAAATTTCCATTTGTACTTCTGCGGTGCATTTTTGCCTCACCATGATCATATTGGGGAAGGCTTCGATCGACTGACTTGGCGTTTTTCCTAGAAGAACAGACCACCGAGTATCTAGCCGATAGATATTTGTATCTATAGTTAGATTAGTAAAACTAGTAAACGTGACTTGTATTATTTTGAAATTAATAAGAAGAAGTTTGAAATTTTTCTAGACTTCATCTTGTGCGTTGATCAGAACTATAAAAAAGTGGTCAAAGTACCCCTAAGGAGAGTCACGCTTTGTCAGTTTTTAGTACACCCTTCTCCCAATATTTGTAAAGCTTGAGAACATCTAGGATCTAAATTCTCACATGAACTAGCAGCAATGCATAATCGATTTTCACACATACTGATTGATTTGTATTTACGAACGAACAACAGGCATCTGTGAGCTACTTTTTTAAAGTAATTGCTCAACACTCGATGTTTAATTAAATTAGAGAGAGAGTTATTAAATTCTGCCCATTCTGTACCGGACCTTTTAGAAAGGCATACACATTGCAATTGAAGAACAGAGCTCCATTCCAACTAACCTGCTGATCCACCCAATTCCACCAAATTTGATTTGGCTGTGGCCTGGAACGGTGTACATCAACGGTCCCTTTGAAAGGGCACAATCACTGGAATCTCTCTGTTTCTTTTGAATATGTGCTAACTGACACTTTGTATCAGCCAATAGTTAGTTGAGGCTAAATTTCCAATTTCTGATTCCGTAGTGCCTCATCATGATGATATTGGGGAAGGCTTCGATCGACTGACTTGGCGTTTCTCCTAGAAGAACAGACCACCGAGTATCTAGCCGATAGATATTTGTATCTATAGTTAGATTAGTAAAACTAGTAAACGTGACTTGTATTATTTTGGAATTAATAAGAAGAATTTTGAAGTTTTTCTAGATTTAATCTTGTGTTTGCTACAAAAATCCTGCAATAGAGAGTTCGTAAAATTTTAAAAAATTCAAAAATTGTCCTATTTGTTTAAATAAATTTCCATTCTATGAAGGGTCGAAATTTTTGAAAATTTTGGCTTAAAAATGTCTCAAATTTAAATTTATAAGTCACAAATTGTGATTTCATAGGAGAAACTATAAATTCTAACGAGTGTCGTGCAGATATCGGTAATCTGGCGATTCTGAGGACACAAAATATCAATAACCTTATCAACTATTTAACCAATACATTTATCATTATCAATTCAATATTATCACCTATAATCATAAAATATCTTATAAGTGTGTAGAGTGTAAACTCTTAAAAGTTATTGCTGGAATAGCTTTAATCATGTATATAAAGTAAATCTTCATTATCATAAGTAGTTAATTTAAGGTAGAATTAATTAAAAATAAGGGTAAATCTTGTACATAAAAATCCCTTAAGGATGTTAGCGCCCAGTGCAAATGTGTACATAAATTAGATTTAGAATATATATCCTATATCTATCCATATAACCATCTATATATCCATCTATACAACCATATACCTCCAACTGCAGATTTACGCCTCTAGAATCCGCTTTGATTACCATATTTTTGCTTCAATACACGAATTTTTTGGCTAATCACTGGAACATCCGTCAGATTTGTTGTTATAGCTCAAAATTTAGCCAACGTCCAAAGTTGAGGTCCTTTGTCCGGCCTTCTACATGCTCATGTCCGGTAATGTATGCAGCCGGAATTAACGTCACTTAATCCCATCACCTGTCACCATTAAATCAATGCAAATGTGCCATGTTAAGGTGGATTCTATCGTTTGTTGGATTTGTTGGGGAAATTTCTTAGGATTGGCCGATGGTCGAATATTAAATCCAATTACATACCAATGTGACTGTCACATAGGGTCCATTGTGGGGGTGGAACTAGTCGGTGGTCGTGTTCAACAAGGTTAATTCGTTAGTACACAAACGTGTACTTAAATCAAATCGATATCAATGGTTGATTAGACGTTAAATGCGTTAAATTTATTGAATTAATCGAATTTATGATGATTTCAAAACAAATTGTGTTAGTTTTTAATTCAAATAAGCAACAAGTGAAGGATTTTTATTTACGGATTCGGTACACGAACACATTACTGTCATTAAATGAGCGATTGAGAATTGACAAAAGCGATTTAGCCATAGTCGCTGTCGAGTATGCCAACAGATCCTTGTATTGTTGTTGAAAAATGCCCTTCGAAATGCTTTAAAAATCCCCAAATGTACTACAACCTAGACCGATATAGACCACTATCGATACTTCCTCACCAGATTCTATTCACAATAATACCGATAAATGTCAATTTTTTCCCAATTTTCGATCGGAATTATTTGTTGTTATTGATGTATTGTTGTTGTTATTAACCCTGATTCACCTCAACATCGATTTCAGCTAATAAATAAGGGTGGAAAGTGATTTTGGCCCTTGTTCGAAATTCGACAGACAAATTAAATAACATGTACGTCTGTGTGTTCGTGTGCATATGTATTGGTTAACCGATTGGAACGATTAATATACTTGAACAACAAAAACAACAAAAAAAATTGAATTCGTTTATAAAAGGTTGATTATACAGGAAAAACATAAATTTTTATTATTGAAAACGACGAACAACCCAAAGTGGCAACGCAATTTCGTTACGACTGGTTCGCCTCAAGTAATATTGGGGCACATCAACTGTAACTGATATAAATATGATCGAGCCAAATCCATGGAATCAATGCCAAATATTCGCCAATTCGATATTGCTATACGGCATGTTTCACTTCAATATAAATCACTATCGTCTACTAAGATTTCAATTGCTATTCCACGATAAACAATCGATTTTTATAAGCCCAAACAGCCGAATGTTGACTTTCCAGTTACCGATATTAACATAAAAAAGTGTGCACATTTGAGTGGAGGAAATTATACAAAGTGTACAATAATAACAAAGAGAAAAACTTTAGTGAAATTCTCGTATAAATTTTATTTAATTACTGTTGAGATAATTTACAACCCCTTTTTGTATATTTTGCAGTTAATTAGTCTAATGTAGGTGTAGGCAATTGGTGGAATTGTTTTTGAAGATAAAAGAGAATAATTTAAGAATATTGCATGAGTTACATTAATTCTACATATATTTACACATATGTCTGTATGTTTTATATAGTTGTTTGTGTAGGGGGAGGAGGCGCGACTTTCAAAATGAAAATTAATCGCCAACGGAGGAGCAAACCGGCCGTTAATTAACCGAACGAAGACAGCAAGTAATAAAATCATGCGGCACGTAGACGAACCGCAATTGTTACTTCATTTCGACTTTATAAGGAAATTATTTTAAATAAAAATACAATTAACAACACAAACAACCCACTAACCATCATACAAATTGATCGATCGTTTTTCGATAATTACACCCACTTCCTGTTCGAATATTTAATACAGTTTTTCAATCTAAAATCGGATAATGCCCGATATCAATTGTCGTTTGTACACCTACGATTTCACCTTTCCCATCATATTTTATTATTAACCACATGTTGCTTATCAGGACGGAATATCCACAAGCAAAACATCGTCATCGTCGATGAAACATTAGTTTTCATTAAGTCCGACTGGTAGACAAACAATAATTAACGTACACGTATTGTAACGAGGGTAACTTAAAAAAGCAACTCATTAGATTTCCTAAAAAACTATAAAATCACTAATCCTATCAATTCTACTACTTATTCGTCAAGATGTTTAATCGTTTTCAGTTTTAGGCTTAAGTTCAAGTTGTAATACGCCTTAATGCTGCCTTTTTAATATGAGACATTGTCCACATCAAACAAACGTAAAAATAGCACGGAAAATGTATAAATGGGCGGACAGAAAGACAAGTTGTAGTATAAATGTGTTTTGAGGTAGGTAAATTATGAATCTTGTAACAGTCTTGTCATGCGGCCGGTGGTTTAGTGAGGGTGCGATGGACGAAATATGCGGGGGTGAGTGATAGGTGCGACATGCGAGGACACGCGTGACCACCACTATGTGTATCCATCTAGTATATGGACACGCGTTTAGACAAACACTGTGTTTATAATAATACGATTGTATCGGTTCTGTTTGAATTGCGGGCTGGGCTTTCGATCAGAAAATATTAAATTGTATTGAGTTGAAATATTCGAATATTCGATAAAAGTAACTGTGTAAGTGCCTTTGTTGTGTTTATGTCTAAATTCTAAGATTCTTATCTTGTTCGAATCAAATAACTACCCGATATTTGCATATCGCTTTACTTAATTAAAACAATGTTACTTATTCACGATCTTATAACCACCCTTCTGCATCTTCACTACAACTGTCCACAAAATAGGGGTTATTCAATTAAGCTACACCCATAACGAGTAACATTAAACTGACGAAACTAGCCCTAATTCTATTTCAATAAATAATCAACAATCATGGACTTGTAGTTGGAAAATTATATCACTCAACAATGCACTTTACTTGCTATTAAAAAAATAATGCTCCAGTTTTGTTGTCTAGTGGACGTCAAGTTAGTTTATATGATGAGGCACCTGTTTCATTCCTTTGTCTCCTTTTTGTTATTCCTTTTATTATCTTTGCTACAAGTTTTTTCATATTTTAATGAAACGCCGGAATATATGGTGATTGTTTAAAAAAAACCATAATTTCTTTCATGTACTCGAAAAAAGAAATGAAGATTAATAAAACTAGCAAAAAAGACTTTGAATGCAAACATAAAATGCACAGAGAATGCAGCAAGTGTCCATTAATTGCTGTTTTATGCAACTCCTATTATCGTCTTTTTTAATAATTCTGAATTTATAAATTGATGGTTAAAACTCCACAATTTATGGCATATATCGAATATCGAATATCTTATCTTGTTTGTGTGGGTTACTTTCGGTTTATAATTTTCGAAAAATACGTTAAATTGGGAAGATAATTGAAAATAGGATAAGCCTCAATTGTAGAATTAATTCCCCCTTTCTATTACATGAATTTCATTTGATTTCATTAAATTTTGTTAAGTGAAATGTATTCCACGAAAACCATGCTTTTTCAAAAATTTCGGAAAATCTAACCATTTAAAATCGAATGAGACATTTATCATTCGAATATCTATTATTACTAGCGAGATTTGTGTTTCATGACATGAGATTTACCTTTTCTTTTCAATGAGTTCCTTTAAAGTCGCCCTAATGGTAGTCAAAATAGTTTTTTCAATTCGCTAGATACTCCGATAGCCATCAACTCTTATCACTTCCGTGCTCGTTATCAAACATGTACACTGGTCCTCCTATCTGTTTATTTCCACGTTGTGTTGTTCTAGTTGTACATGAGTCTGGAGTTTCCCTCTTGTCGATAATTCGAAAACTGGACACCCTCGATCCGCACGATGCAAACACCCTTAAACCACCTTACGGCAATATATTAGTTCCAATAACAAGGGCTACCAACTTACTGTATGCAGAGTAAAGTTGTTCCTGGACTTGGTCTAATCACTTCTATTCATTCCCAAAACACAACACTAATATATGGTGGCTCGTATTTCGCCTCTAGACTTGACCAGTTTCTACTGACCATTACTGTTAACACTGCACAATCGAACTTTGTTCAACTAGTCTTAGATTTATTTCAAATTATTTCAAATATTTGTCAATTGATTGATGGTCATTTAGTGTTTATCAACAAATTTCCGATTCTAAAAATCGAGGGAGAGAATCAAAACAAAGAAAGAGAAATGAAGGGATGAATCAGGCTCAACTGCACTAAGCAAGCAATTTATGCGAACAAAGGGTTAGGAAGACATCTAAATTGAGGGGATGAAAATCTAATATTTAATTCTACTCGTATTATTTTCACCACTTTTCTAATATTGTTGAGAGACTTGAGAGATTTTGAAGGGTGATTATTGATTAACAATGACCTTGAATTGTGTGTTTTTCCCCCAATATAGCTGACGCACAGTTTCTTTAAATGGGATTTCCTTGTCTAGATGGACCACCTACTGTTGAATCTTACAGACTAGCTTATACTTCGATTAGGTCGATTTCGTTTCATTGTCTTAGAATTGAGGGATTAATCATGTAAATTTGTTTGACCAATAGCTGACAACGGGCCAGATTCACTTGTCAGATCAACCGTTTAGCCCCTAACAAATTAAACCCTAATCGAAGACAACAATCAATTAATTTTGTTACTCCACTACCGAAAATATTTAGAAATTATTCCGATTTGTTTATTACAATATCGATTTTATCCAAAGTTACTACTACTTACCCAGATAAGAACAATCTTGGGTTATCCATTTCTCTCCAGTTTAAACTCCTTATCTCAATCTTATTTAATACAGAACCGCTATATTAACCGGACTTTAGAACAACATTTACAATTACAATTATAGTTTCCTGTAATAATTATCCGTATGATAGTTCCAACAGTGGTTGTTGTCTCACACCCTTCGATTCCAGTTGGCATCGCCTTATCCTCAAGGGATGATTAAGGGCCTAGCATAGGAAACGTCTTCACTATTCTACATTTACATACGATATATTAGATTATTGTAGGTAGGTATATACGGTGCGTTGACCGAAAATTTTGAAATTTCCAACATAATCTCAATATCAAGACATTAGGTCAACCCTAGAGAAATCTAAAACACGACTGGTGCAAATTCCACGATCTCTACTATAAGATAGCAGTCAAATTGAAGCGAATTTTCCTAACCCTTTGTTGTTATAAATACAAAGACCGTACAGCAGGGGGTGGTTTATTATCATTATGTATACACGTACCTAGCACCATTATCTAGTTTAGCACATATTGCTTTATCTAAAACGCTTATTCGGTGGTTATTTCTATCGAATCTTGAGAGGATTAAAAAAATATAACGATAGATTTGGACGAATTTCACGTTATTTTGTCTATAACTAGTCTCTAATTCCACCCTACGACCGATGTTATCGTAGTCCGGCATGTATTTTACATTAAGACAAGGTTTTTGTTTGCTTGTAATGTCGCTTTTAATGCCCGGATAATATTAAAAATGACTTACTAAATAATAAATCAATCTCGTGTATAGATGTATGTACGTAAAGGTTTGCGTGGGGATTTTTACTTAGATTATTTCGATTGATAGGAAGCTAATGATTGTCTTATATTGAGCTGTTTTTCTATGTTATTTTTTTATATTCTGTCTATTGTAAACCCTAAATATACAAAATTTATAACAAAATAAGTTACAATAAAATGATGAATGATTATTTCTTAGCTTTCCAAAACTATTTACATAGTAACGTTCGTATCTTATCAATGTGAAAGGCAAACGGTATCGATTTGTGTTATCAACAAAACTGTAATTGCAGTAATGTAACTGGTAAAGACAATCACGTAGTGCGTGTATGCGATGCACATGTTCTTTTGTTATGCACCTTCATTTACAAACACATAACGTGTCTCAAATATCGGTCAACTTACGAAGAAAAATAAAAATCTTGTAAAATATTACGAAAAAACACAAATTTTCCTCTACAACTCAAAATTTAATCGAAATTTCCTCAAATCCAGCTTGAAATTTTTGTAATATTTCCAAAAACAAGCGAGATATCGCTTATTAAATTTAAATTGAAAAGGCAATGTCAGGGGCCTCCCAATGACGGTCGTCTCGGCGTCCACAAAATTGAAGTTTTTCATTAAAAGATCAGAGTTTCTAAAACGTTTTCTATTCCGTGCCGTTTTACAAAACTGATAATTCCCTAAACGGCAGTGTATTTTAATCAACCGCTATTTTAAATTATATAAGGGACGAATAGTTATGCTGAAATAAAGATAAATCTACTGTAATAGGGCCCTTAAGATAGGGCGCATAAAAATTTGATCAAAAAAATAAACGTTTGTCTTTGCTACGCACGATAAACAACATAATCATTAGAGGTTATTTACGAAACTCTAATAGACCAGATGATTTCAGAAAGTTTCATTGTCAAGAATTATTGTTTTTCAACAGGTGTGTGATTGTTCTTGTCATTTCCTTTTCGAATGAAACTAATATCTTGACGTGTTTCTTAATTTTTTGCTTGACTTTTTAGGGACTAAACGGGGAGTCTTTCTTAATTTTTGCCTGACAGGTACAATTTTCGTATAATTGACAAGGGGTTGATGTAACGGTTTCCGTATTCTATTTCGAAATTGTCAGCGTGAATTTGTTAATATATTAGAAGATATGTTGGTGGTTCTAAGAAAATTTCTTGGATAATTATTAGAAAACAGCCCTACCCATGTAGAAAATGGAATGAATTTCATTAAAAGTCCTGTTTAGTTTACTTTGTATATCACGCTAAGGGACCCACACCCCGCCTGATGAGAGAAAACTAACCGCTCCTAGAGACATCTCCCGGGAGCCGCACCTCATCTACCTGCCACCACACCAAAGACTACTAATTTACTTCTTCTCGTTAATTAAAAAGAAAAATTCAATTTACCGATAATTATTATTAAATCCTGGTAGTATTGGAGATTTTGTTGGACACGTGGTTGAGTTTACGGTGGACTGATCAACTGCCGACAATCGTCACAGTTGGTGTAGCGCCAGTTAAGGGTGAAGACCCTTCGCCGATGTCTTAAGACATAAATTGGAATCGTTAAGATGAGCCGATCAGCATATGGCCAAGTTTATTGCTTCTCGTTTTTCTTTCATAATTTTTTACCTAAAAACCCTTCAAATTAGTTACACTGTTGTACTGATTTCTATAAGAGAAACAACTTACAAACTTCAAATTAATGATGTTAAATAAATTTAAAAAAAAAAACAACAAAGTCTTGGTCTTCCGGTAAGGTTAAAGCCAGCAGACCATAAGGGCACACGTTTGCTATCGTAATCGCTGAAGGAGAACATCTCAACGGTCGTGTGTCTTACTTATATTGCCCCATGAGTTTTTCTTAAGACTTACCCTCTCCACAATACGTGCAAACTAATTTGAAATTAGCCGTTGGAAAAAACTAGAAGAGTAGGGGTGGTTTTCGAGATCAATTTCTTGAAGACAATTTTCAGGAAATTCAGTCTTTAACGAACAACTAACTGAAATAAAACATTAATTACAATAATTGACCGACAATAAAAAAGTGGTGTTGTTTAAAATAAATCGAAATTGGTACAAATTAAATGCTAATAGATTTTAATTTACAACAATAGAGCTACGAGGTGAGTTTATTGGTTTTTATATTTAATATTTCATTATTTACGAATAAAATACGTCCCAATCATGTATGTATTCATTATTTTCGTTATAAAAATTTCATCAATGAAATTTATGGCCTTTTTTGGGGTAATTTCGCAAAAAAGCACGCAATATATCTATTTGGATATAATTTACCATATTCACTATTAAATAGTGTAAGGAAACACGTCCCAAATCTGTCGTATATTTTGCAAGGACCGCTTAACTGTTCCGATGCAATCCAGTTACCACATTTGACCCATCTGGCTGACCATCTAAGCCAATTTATTTGATAAAGAAGACAATTGCAACAACAATTCTGTAAGGCATAAATTCTGTTCTATTTGCTTATCTGTTTGGATTGAATTTATTGCAGTTATAGCCGATTTTTTTTTAATAAATGCATAAACGCATCCTCTAACTAGCGACATATCAAATTGAGACATTATATTGATTTCCATCAATAGCAGAAGCATGCAGAACACAACAGGTGTCCAAAGTTGTGTAAATGTATGTGAATAGTCCGGAAATAAAAATAAAAATGCTACAAAACACACAAATAAAATTGCAACTTTTTCCTCTCTCTTTGTTTTCGACTTTTTTCGCCGATACTCTAAATAAAAACCAACTCAATTGGCTTTTTTCGGCGGTGGGAAATTTCCAATGACACCGATTAATACCGTTTTTACAAACCGATATTTTTAAATTATAAACCCAATGTTTTCCATTTAATTTTATTCTAACAAGTGGTGGTTTATTTGGATGAATTGAATTTGAATTACAAGTTATCCTTTAAAAAAAAAATCATGATTTTTGCGGCTAACTAAAATCTAGTAATTGTTGATTAATTAGATTTTTTTTTTAATTTATGAAATCCTTCTACATGTGTCCGTTCGTCAACTGTGACTGTCTTCTATCGTTTCTAATCAAGTTCGCAATAGTCGCCGCAATACTTGAGGGGGCGCCACCGGTCGGCATCCTTGGCGTCGCGACGCTGCTCATGCGTCTCCCCACTCCTTGATAATGCCTGATAGTGTGCTAGAAGATGGGCATTCATTGCTATGTTACCCAAGTGTCATGATTCCTATAGTAAGTGTACGCGCCTTTTTTAAAACTTAAGAACAACAATTAATTTACCGACAAAACGGACAAAAGCGCTAATTAAAAACAAGGTAAGAATTTTCTATTATTCCATTTGATTCAATTGGAGAAAAACCATTGGGGAAATTGAGCGTCTTAGGTCGTCTTGTAAACAAATAGTGAGCGCTAAGGATAATTAGCCGGTCTTATTTGCTTTATCTTTGTTTTTGTGTAATAATCTCGAATCCGAGGCGTAAGTGAAAGTGAAAGCGCTGCAAATACTACAAGATTAACGTTCACTATCAAGGACAAAGTGTGCATTTAGTGAAGGGTAGTTTAATGATAATAGTGCGATGATTATCATGTGTGAACCAATATACAAATTCAATTATCCGGTGATTTGTAAACATTCCATTATAAACACAATTATTAAAAAACCATCGTAACCAATAATCAAATTTGTGTTCAATTTTTAACAGTTAGAATATTTGGCTTCAACTAATCGAACCAAAAAAAAAACTTTAAAGTAAGATTTTTAATAATTTTACTGCAACTCAATCGAGGCTTCTTTTATTTGATTTTGATGCTAGAACCGTGAGTATTACATTTGTAGAGCAAAAGTTCGTTCTTTTTGGCTTTATTACGGAAATTTTTATTAATTTTCGAACGGTATTAAGTTTGGAGATATCTATTAAAACCTCTGATTTGAAACTATCGAGCCATTCTTCGTACACCTATCAGATACCGGCTATCATTCGACTTTCATTGTTTTATCTGGATAGGTCAAATATAGCAAACAATATCAACCAAAGGGAAAGAGAGGAAAAAATTGAAAGTTGCATGTTGGACTAAGCGAAATCGAGTCCCTTTCGATTCCATGTAACAAACATCGTTTTGATTGACTGATTTATGTTGTTCGTCTTTTATTTTCGGAATTTCTATTATTCCCATTTTGTTCTCAATTCGGCTTATCGATACTCGGATATAAACATTGAAATTTCTCACATATTAGATTTTTTTTTTTGAAGTTGTATTGGTGGACTTGTGAAAAATCTTGGCAACTACTTAAAAAATATCACTTAATTAGGTCTTCCCCTCCGGAGGCGTGGCTAGGCGTCGTGGCGGTGTCGATGGCGGGGGTTTAGTTTGGTGGCGGCGGCGGTGGTGGCGGCGCGCGTCGCTCCCCTGCGACGTCTTGTGTCAGTCGTCGGCAGGCCTCCTGCAACGGCGCCGTCTTTCCCCAAAGGAGCGCCTTAAATCCATGTCTTAGTTAGACGCCTTCACTCCTTCGGTATCCTTCGTGGTGTAAGGACATATTCAGTAGTCCTGCGCAGGATAGCCAAACAACTTTGCCGACGCTCAACCCTTCTAATAGATAATATTATAACGGGACTTTAACTCCGGGACTTGACTTCTTCAAGTTTGTCACTTCTTCCTATAAGAAGTACAGTATAGTAACGGATATTCAATAACTACTCGTATCTAATAACAATAGTTAAAATAGTGTATTTAAAGTGTGATTTACTTCAATTTATCTTTAAGAAATTAGAGAGAAGACTTTGTGATCTTGTGTGTGTATCTTCAAGTTGTCTTTTAAGTTCCCTATAAGTTTCTCCTTGCATCTAGATTTACTGCAATTGATATAAAAATGGACTTTAATAACATACAGTGGTACAATTATTAATCTAGCCATGGATAATTCTATCTGATATTAAGGTAAAGCTTGCATGTTTTCACGAATACCATCCAGTGAACAAAGTGACGGTGGCAGTGTTTCCTCCCATCAAATGAAGAGCCTTTTTCACCTTAGTGGCAAACAAAAAAAAATTAGAGAAACTCGAATTAAACACGAAACAACTTCCATATTTCTATTTGACGGGAAATGTTGGAAATTCTAGGAAATTTTCAAAAACTTTCAAGTGCTCAGATTAACTCACTGAGAATCAATTCCAAATTATCCGCCGCAAAAACGAACCGTCGAAAATTCAAAAGATATCCGAAGCAGACTAATTCTATATTCTATATTTTAGAAATTCCGACAGTTTGATAAAAATTGCTCACCTTTTAGTTTTCCACAAAACCAACACTATTTTAACCGTCTTAATCGGCGTAATTTGCTCGACTGTTTAAATTTTAAACCCCGAATGTCACCCCAGTTGCCGTCGCGTTATTTTCAAATCAAGTTCTCTCCCTCCAATTACAACCGGTTACAAAACCTGAATAATGCCTGCTTGTATTTGAATGAACTAGACTTGAAAATACGTATCTTAAATTACCACTTTTTCAACCCTTTTTAAATCAATGAATGATACATTGTCGGCGGTCTAAATCAAACCAACAATTGTGTAAACGAATTTAACGAAAAATTCCAATTATTTTGGTTATTTTCGGCAAAAACAATATGACAATATTTGTTAATTGTTATTTTAAAAGAACGAAAGGGTTAATTAATTAGTAAATGTTTGATGAAAAAAATTGGTCTGTTAATAAACAGATCAGTGGAGTTTATCTGGAGGCAATTGACGTAAAAATTGAACTCTTTATAAATTCATAAATATAATGAGTTGTATTCTGTCATTATTTGTTAAATGAATAGATTGCAAATAAATAAGTAATCGAAAAAAAACGGTTATTTTAAATTGGAAATTTGGCTTTCTGTATTTGTATCATATAGAGGGTAGATTGGGGATTGAAATATAAACACAGTATGCAACCAACCCAATACTTAAGTGTGTACAATTCTTCCACGTGTTATCCACGTGCATTATCCATATGTAATAAATTTGTTGTGTGTATATCTATGCACATAGGCAACATTTAATGTACAATCGTGTGGTTGACCGCAATTAACCATAATGTGTAAACTAGTGACCAAATTATGTACAGATTGGGGTGGGGGACCATGTCATTGATGCTCAACTGTCGATTGATATCACCGGGGTTATACACAACACCCGACCATAATGTGTATCCGATTAAGCGCCAATTGTTAATTTAATTATTGTTAATGTTTCGCGTATGTGAAAGAAAAACGAATAATAACACCGAAAGTATTGAAAATTTCCCACGGTTTGCAATAGTTCGGGAAGAATAAGCTGTCGAAGAGATTAAAGTTTTTTGTCCCCTTGCAAACTAATCGTTTACACCGTTAATCTCCACCGATAATTGAATGAATCTGATATTCGGCGCATCCACCAATTTTCTTTGCCTGTACTATTGGTTGCCTATATAATAGAGTTATCGGTGGATTATATTTTTTTAATAAATTCAATTTTTGCGTGCATAATCTACACAATTTCCAAACGATATTAGTTGCAATTACCGGTGGACATTTCCGGAACGGAAATAGATAGGTACCCCACCTCTGTACAATATAGTTTCCTATTTACTTGATCATACGCAAGCGCCCGTACACGCAATCCTATCACCACTTAAATACCCACCACCTACCAACCTTAAATCATCCCTTAATTATTGTTTGTATGGAAATTAAAACAACACCCCTTCTATTAAAATCTAGTCTAAATTGTAAACTTTAAAAGTTGTTTACATGTTTTAGAAAAACAATTTTTTTATTAAATTAAACAGGTTAATTTGGCTTTACTATTGATTTAATGAGAAATTAGAAATTCAAATTAATTGGAATGCGGGTTGAAATCTTCAACTTTTCCTTGTTTTATAAGAATTGTGTAATTAGAAACAACTGAATAACAATTAATGATAATAATAAAGGGGGCATATAAAGTTTTATAGCCATCTGGTTATAATTTCAAAGAGTAATTCTATGATAACGGATTAGCGAAGAAATCTAATACTGAACTCAATTGATGAGGGGTGGACATAATTAACGATAACTTGCCCGATAAACAATAACGCCCCTCATCTTATATTCCTATTCGATTGTATTTATTGATTAATTATTAATTTTTCCGTTTCTTACAGATTAAGTAAATGGAATCAAATTCATAGATACCGTTCCTCGACTATAACAAGGTAAGTCTTATTTTTATAATTTAAAATACTTTGGGGTTCCCTGTTGTGATTTTTTTTGGGAAAATACGGCGTAATCTTGAGGAAAACGGAAACGTGACATTTAATTGTTCTGACATCAATTTCAGTCGGTTTCAAGATAATAATAGAGAAGAAAATCGATTTATCTACAATAGTAGTCGTGTGGTTGTCGGTAAATGTTTATATCTTTATGATGGTTGTTTTATTTACTTTATTTTTTGTATTAAAGAGACAACAAAAGATTTATTTGACCGCAAATTCACAACGAAACCGCACATTAGTTGTATTTTATTTCGATTTTATAACGAAATTTAAAGTAATTTGATATTTGTTAAACGACCATTTGGCAGCCAACCTCTCCAGATTGCCGATCTTTAACAAAACAAGCAAAATAAGCAGATGTATAAAGCGTTGTCTCGTGCGATTTTTAAAGAAACACCACCATTTAAAAGGGAATTAAAAAATATATCGGATATCGATCGATCAAACACGACATAGATAGATCTACATTATCTATTATTGAAGATGTTTGTGTGCCTTTTTTATACAATTGTTGATAATTGTTGGTCTATTATATCACGCCAATAATACACGGGGGCGGTTATTTCAATAAAAGACGTCTCAGGGGTGGTTTTGTAGACTACAAGAAATATTCGAAATATCCAAAATTTGCTAAATTCGTTGAAATTTCGCCCTTATCTCACCAATTTATCTCCTGTTGTTGTTGTTGTTTCTCGTATTATTGTTGTTGCATTTTATTTTTCCAATATTAATCCACAATTTCTTGCTTTTGTTCAACGATTGGCCACAACAATACATAGTTGTTATTTAACTCTCGTATTATTTCTATGCTAAGTCCTACTTACAATATCCTGAACAATAATGTCGCCATCGTAGCGTATCTCCTGTATTTGATATGGAGATACAGGGAATTTTCCATCTTTCAACTTACGAATTTTTATTTATTTATTTATTTATAAACTAATTATTTGCGGATGCTGGCAATTTTTTTATCGCAATTTCCATAATAATAACGACTATTATCGTTATTTTTTGCCGGATTTTTTGCGGTAGCAATAATACAAGACAGATAGCAATTGATCCTTGAAAGAGTAATCGTCAGCAGGTAATATAGAAACATCGATTGTTATCTATTGTTATAAAGAGAGATTCTATTGTAATAATAGCACAGGATTTATAGCTAGATGATCAACAAGGTCCATAACCTTAACTAGTTACGGTATAGAGATGCTGTACCATCTACTAATTATTCTCTAACAATCGTCATTTTTTCCGAATACCACAACAAAAACCACCTGATTCGTTACTGTTTCAAACCAATAAGAATCCACCGGAAATTACGTAAAGGTGTGTATATAGAAGTCAAAGATAGCTAGAAAGAGAAGTGGATCCAGTTATCTGATTGGTTCAAGTGGCTTAATATTTAATTAAATATCAATGGGATATAAATGACGTGGCCGAATGGATAATTAGGCTTGTTTTTGTCTTTTATCATAAGACTAATACGTGGAAAGAGACAGGTTATTGATTAGCTGTAGAATAAACCGGACATGCCATTAAATATAAAAGTATGGACATTAAGGAGTTATCTTACATCTTTATACGTGAAAACCACGCCTTGTGTCACGGAAGACGGACCACCAATAGAACAAGTTGGTTGTTGGCCAGTTGTGTTTGTAATAAAGATGATGAAATTAAAAAATAAATCATACCAACGATAATGATACCTTACAAATGACAAAAATAAAATAGTGCACGATTTGTTAGGAAAAAATAAGTAAAAGACTATGACATGGAGAGGATAAAATAAAAATGAATGGAGTAAAGTTGAGAACAAAGTTGAAATTATATGGACTTCCTTCCATATTTTCAATTAAAAATTAACAATAGAATCTGGAATTCTTTGTATTTTATACTTTTCGATCGGTTACGTTTATAGCTATAAATTGCAGTTATTTTTCGCTTGGATGAAGCAAAATTTCGTCGCATTTATCCATTTTTATATTTGTTTAGTTAACTTGTATAGAACCACAACAAGATTCAATTTAATGGGCCCAATATTAACAGTTACACTAATAGAAATTGGTAGGAAATATTTAAGTTAAGTCACTACACTTTTTTTACACTTTACTCACTTTATTAGTTTTAAAGTTGATTTTTTAATTTTTACAAAATTTAACAGAAGCGATTCAATTGACCAAGTTTTTTGACTTTTTTACCCGAAAATATCGCATTTCAAGGCGCTAAAATAAAATAAAATAAATTAATATTCAAACTTTTTTAAGTGTAGTGATCATTCCTAACGACTACTTTACACAAATCAACTCCTTTTATAAATGAATATCACTAAATTGTTTATTTTGTGATCGTTTAATCGTAAAACAAATCTCCTTTTATGGGGTAAAACCTGCAATCCAATTTTTTCGATTGGCGCTCGGTATTAGTGAATATTTTCGAACAATTAGTGTATCTGTGCATATAAAAATAACGTTAATCAATAAAAAGTATGCACAAACTTCTAATTAGAACGATATCTCTGCACTCCAATGATAATACATCTTCCGTTTCCTTTATGATGATGGTATAATTATCAAAAAAACATACTACCGGTGCTTGTTTCTTGCCTTGATTATTTTAATCAATGTGCCGGCCCCCACGACGAAGACATTTTTTTCGGTTAACGAAACCGAATTATCAAAAATAAACAAGTTTATTACGGAAAAAAATTCACGAAATATTATGACCCATATGTTCCTTTAATTCAAGTGGTTCCCCCCAGAAAATAATAAAAATAAAACTTTTCTCCACCTAACACTAACTAAAGGTATAAAGTATAG
Organism: Hycleus cichorii; assembly: GCA_013841215.1. NCBI lineage: Eukaryota > Metazoa > Arthropoda > Insecta > Coleoptera > Meloidae > Hycleus > Hycleus cichorii. The sequence continues at coordinate 175,771 of JACDRQ010000047.1, read as the reverse complement.
ACATCTGGTTATTTAAAACACCGTTCTGATCGTGCCCTTGTTTGCCGACCGTGGCATCGACCAGGTGGTAATTTCTTTTTAACTCAGGGTGGGTTACCTAGCAGATGTGTTTTGTTATATACCCTTTTATACCAAAAATTTCACCCTCTTATAATTTAGTAAGTTTTGCCAATATTATCGGCAAAACTTACCATTTAAATGCCTTATCTGATTTGAATTTTATAAGATATGCAAATAAAACTTTAACACGATATCTGCACTATATTTTAAGTAAATAAGCAAAATGATAATGATAGTGATAAGTAGTAAAAGGGATGATCGAAGTTGGTGCTACGTTGGAATAACTTTTAGAAAGTTATGTTTGTTGTATTTTTGGTGGATATCCACTCAGTCTTATAGTGTTGTTATTTTTGTCCACGAGCACCACAGACCATCCCTCTTCTACTAGTTTCTTTTCGCCCTTAACTACTCAAGGGCATAAACCTACCACAAGTGAACTATAACTTTTCCTATTATTATAACGGTAGATTTCTCAATAGTTATTCGCTAATAGTCTATTTCGTTTATATTTGGCACAATTAGATTGAATCAAATCCGGAAATTAAGAGGAAAATAAAGGAAATTAGATAAATTCTAGTGTTAGTTGTTATAATTATAAACATGCTATTTATTTGTTGTTTTGATATATTAATGACATCTACGCGATGACTTCTATACCGTAAATCCTATATGATGAATAACTAATGCTTCTTGGACCGTATAGCCAGTAACGGATATCCTTAAATCCATCTACCCATAACTCCACCGGATATCAATAAGTTGATTTAAACTAAATCTTTGATAATAAATCCGTCCAAGAAGCTAATAAGATTTGATTGTTTTGTTAGTGGAAAAAGCACCATTTAACAACTATACAATAAATAAGTAAAAGCAAGTAAACAACATAAATTTTGCACAAAACACATCATAGATAATTATACACAACACACACATATATTCAACATCAAAAAGGACATAAAAGCATGTGTGAGCTACTTGTCGTTATTATCGTCGAAAAGCTCTCTACCATTTCCGAGCTTTGCCAGTTGATGCTCGAGAGTGAGCACAAGGGATGGCTAACACCCATTTGTCACTATTATAAATACAATTTAATCTAGAAAAATATCAATTGATTTCGTTCAATTTAACAAAATAATTATGGAATGGAATAGTGTTAAAACTATTTCAATTCTATTGGAAATAATTAATCTTCTATTTGATGACAATAAACTTAAAGTGACATAAGCAAGTTAACGGATCATAGAACTAGAATTCCGATTCAAGATAGCAACAAAAGGCTAACTTTACAGAATCTCCACAAACTGTCATTGAGTGACAAAGTTTCGGTTTGATACTTGGTAAACTTTACTAAACAGAAAAAGGCATCATCCCCTATAATCGCCCCCTGTTCGCTACCATCTTAAATCAACCTTTTTCTTCGAAAATTAATTGAAAAGATACGCCTCGGAGAACTCCAACTACCAATTAAACATTGTCCAAATAGTAGACGATCGGAATAAATTACTTTATAAAATTGTTCGATTCCAGCGGCTATTTGTTCGAATTAATCAACAAACATACAATTACGAAACTTGATTGGAGTTCTTTAGGTAAATTTTGATTAAATTTAATTAAACGTGGAGCTTATTTTGTATAGTTGCCAGCATTATGACGTCATCAAAGACGTCATTCTTGGAGATATTTTCAAGGGGACTCTAGTAATAGCACCTGCTTTCCGACCTAAGAACATGAATGGCACATTTACCAAGGTTATCTTTTATGTTTATCAATAAGTGTAGTGTAGATAGCACCTGTGGCAAGCTTTCAAAGACACTTTACTTGTTTATAGTGAGAATTTTAAACGATTTAGAAGGGACAAGATTCATTCTTATCTCTTGGTGTTATCAATATTAATTGACAATTGGACGTTTGTTGATATGATAAACAATCAACAATTATATTTCTCGATGAAAACGACCAAAAATCGCATACGTTATCAATCTTTAATGTTATTTAGGGATGCTAAACTCGACATTTCTAGCGTGACGTGTGTCGGAACTGAAGTCGTAACCCTTTCAATGTATTCTACATAATTTATGTTGAATCAAATGTTGACATTAGATGTCAAAATTTTTGACAACTGCCACTATTCTAATCGAATCCATCCGAATGAAAAACTAGCCAATTTAAATAATCCACAAGTGATAATCTATCTATATATAGATTTAATCGAATAGTTAAGAAATTACCCTTAACAAGTTCAAGACATCTGATAAGTCAACAACCAACTGTTGCTTCAATATCAACGTCTCTTTTCTTCGGATATCGTGCGAATAAATCTAACAAGTAAAAGAGATAGTTCAAGTTTCTTATAAGAAAGTCCCCTTACAAGGAGTTGAGCAACAGGTGGATACTTGCGCGGTTTCTTAAGGCGGATACGGATAGAATTAAACCGCCCCTTTGGGAATCGGTGATTTTCTAGTGGTTTTCACTGTTTTCTTCTATCAATCATAAAATAATTGTCTAAATAAAGAAATCATCGACAATCATGTAACATTCTCACGCAACAATTATAATAATGTTATTATTATCGGTATTAGTAGAGGGTGTTTGTATTATTGAAACAGTTTCTGTTATAAATAAATAATTATTTTTTCCAGTAATGTTCAATACACAAGTATTTTCTTTCCCTTATCAAACCAAGTCACGCTCTTCTCTCTGTTAACAATTATAGATATTATAGCAAATATATAATATTGATAACAGTAAAAATCGAATAGGGGTAAAACAAAGAAAAATGGGTTTCTATTTCGTCACGAAATAAAATCAATTATTAATAGGTTTGGTAGGTGTGATAAGGATCAGACGCCTTGCATGATACTAAAAGGCGTTTTAGGTGTTTTCCCATGTCTCGCAGGAGTATCGTGCCATGTACGATACGACGAAATACTCTCTCACTCTGTACATTATGGATGCACGCTACCGGAACCAGTTCATTGTTAGTTTGCTACTTACCCACTTCCGCCACAACGTCGCGTTTCCGCTGTTATGTTTCCGTTATTGCTCCTTATGCCGCCTCCGGGGACAGGTGCGACTCAATTACCACATAATTCACCGACTTTCAACATAATTTTACATACATATATACAAATAAAAATAAAAACAACAAACCTACATACAATTTAAAATATCTAATTGTTATGATCTCTTTTGTTTCGTCCTAGTACTCGAATTATATACCCTCCCACGCTCTGAAGGGACTATGAATTGAAATCCAAGCAAGCCGTAGACCGTAACCCAAACTTCCTTCAGCTAAGATCCGGTCCTTATCCGGTAATATAGGGGAAGGACGACTTGTCAAGAATTAGACCGTATACGTAACAGAAATGACGTCATGTGACCGGATGTATGCCAACCTTGAGACCGTTTTCTTACGTTTTGGTGACGTCACATGGAAGATACCCCTTAATGTTTTCTTAATGGTTACGTCACCGTTTTAAGGCAAGTTCAGGACAGATGTTCATATACATAACATTTATTTGCATGACAAAAGGTATTAAGATTACGGGGCCCGGTGTTCATGCTCTATTATTATTATTATTATTATTATATGATTGTCGAGATCGCAATGAACTTCGACAAGGGGGGCTGTAGTTACGATTTTCTTTTGTAATATCGAGAAAGAAGGGGTCCATAAAGAGGACGGACGATGACGATGTTGATGTTGATGACGACGAGAAAAAAAAATTTGAACAGGACCCGTGCCCGACACGCGCCCTTTGCTGGATTGTATTTAATCTGAAGAGAGGAGGAGATAAAAATGTAAACCTTAGACATGGGCGGCGGGCGCAAAAACCAAATTTCCCCAAATTTCTAATTGATAAAACAATAATATACAAAAACAAATACATGCGTTTTTTAGTAATCCAAATATAAAAAAATCCAAATCTTCCTATCATAAATTTTGGAAAGTTTACGAGTTGACCGCTTAAAATTTGTCAATAATTATTTACGATTGTTGGTACTTTTTATTCCTAGTTGTGGCGCCCCTGTTCCAGTCTGATAATTCGGCAGCTGCACCTCAGAAATTGTCTAAGGGGAGCATTCCCCGTTCCTGTAGCCAGCTGACTTATTCTCCAGTCTGCATAACAAAGACGGCACCCTTCAAATAAATAGAAAACTATACGCATATACACACATACACATATATATACCCTTCTTCCCCTTATTACTTCAATTTTTTCCACCCCTCTAGTTCAGTACTTGTTTAGCTCGTGCTGGCTGACTGGATTTCATTAGTGACGTCGTCCATTCTCAACGTAATTCAAAAGGGTGGTTTCTGCAAGGAGACATATACACATTAATCCAAATAGATAGATACAAGGGGAGAATCAAACACCAACTGTTCCTCAATATTAGGACTAGGTCACTAGGTATTCTTCTCTATAAATGTACAGAATTTGATCGGCCACTCCATAACAATATTACGATTATAATCATTTGAACACAGCATAAAATGACGCTAAATTTCTTGAATATGAAAGGCAAACCAGGTGTCGTCAAGGTGTTTACTACCCCGTTTGGATAAGGTCAAAGACCTACCCTTTCAGAAATCTTAAAGATACAGGTATAATTTGAGAAATTGGCGATGTTTACAAATTTCACGAAAAATGCATCTGCTTTTCGGCAAAGAAACACCTTGATTTCCATCTGCAAGTCGCATAAAAGAAGGGTTAGTTTTAAGGTATTTTCAATATTTTTCGAATTTATAAAGTTACTGTCGACATTTCTCAGGAGGTAACGTTTGTATTCTTACATTTCGATAAATTTTTCATCATAATAAACCCTTGTTGCTTTCATAGTGTGTAACATATGGTCTCTATATCTGTTAATAGCGTAAATAATTAAATGGGTTGTTGACCAGGTAAAAATTGGAAATAAACTGTGATAAAAGAAGCAACTTTTTCACATGATCAATTAAATTTTTATGGGCAATTTTTAAAAATGATTAATGTAACTTTTATTTGATTTGTATAACGACAAAATTAGATCATATTTTAATTAATATCTGATGATCAACAGGTTTTCACTGAATAAAAAAATATTTTTTTCAGTTGTTATTTATGAATTGTGAATATTTATAATGCACGTTTACTTGTAACGCTCCTATTGATGACTAATTACTTACAATATAAGCTAACTGTTTTAAATTAGTGTATGGATGGAAAAAATTGGTGTTCAAAATTTTTGGATTGGTTTTTCGGTGATCTCTTATGATTGGGATTGCAATGAAAGTTTTGAATGTCTTTCGTTTTAGTTCCAGTCTAACACTTTTTTCCAATGTCCAATCTTCGTGTAATATGTATGAGGGATAGTTTTTTGGGCGCTTGCGCTCCCACTGGTGGATTTAAAGCGGCGGCAATGAGGGAATCAAAGAGCGTACTTTTGAAACGATGACCGCTCGTTCGATCGATGTTTTATAAAGCGAAGCTGTGGCCACACCCAGTACTAATTGAATGATGCCTGCACCAAACTTGCATGTAAAATCCTGCCAGCCTATCGAGAAATATACGTACAACATGTTTGTGTTAGTGCATATACATGTAAAGTTCTGGACCTGGACTGTCTGCCTAGTAACACTAACACATAGAACTAACGACCAAACACATATCCGTACAATAGTATTTTATTTCTAGCGTATTCGGACAGGTCATTTTTTTTCGCTTCTATTGTTGTTTTTCCTCTGTTATCGTTGGATTTCGAATGTTCAGGATGCCGCGACAACATCGGCTGGTCAATAGTGCGATCCATCAAGTACTCTTGTCAGTATCTGCTATTGACTGATATTTAAGCTACGAATTTTACATTTATCGAATAATTTTTTATTAAAACTTTATAAAGGAAATAGATGAAAGTGGCCAGATGTTCACCAAGACACAATATTGAGAGTCACTCGAACCTAATCAAAGAAAACAATACCAATAGGGATGATTCAGCGTCTTAGATTTAATGTGTTAGCTCAATCGAGCATGTAGTGTTTGTAGATGGTGGCACGTGTGTAGATTTCCGGTTCCGGAATAGAAACGGAACACTGGTTGGTTAATTCTCAACATTAGTTATAGTTAATAAATAATACAAAGAAAATTTCAACACTTTTAGTGTAGTATTTGGCACCCATCGTTGTTGGGCAATTATCGTAAATCTTCCAAAACTTAAGAATTTCCCCCGCATCTGCTTTGTCCTATTAAATAGTTCAAAATAGTTGAATTAACAATGTAAACTAGTAAATCTCGCCGTCATCATGCCCAGCTTGACACTATTAAATCCAACAACTACCAGAAACCGGTGTTTCATTTCCTACTTGTTCCTAAGTAGCAAATTAAGCCAATTTTCTTGTTTACCACCCTCATCCCTATATAACAATTGTACTAGAAAATACACCGGAAGTTATTTCTCAACCTTGTTGTAACATTTATTTAGTTATAGTTATAATACAGTTGTATGCGAATTTTTGTTAATAGATAGACAGGTGTGAGTTCTCTTCATCTTAAGGACTTGGAAAGGTAAATGCTTTATAACATCTTCTCGGTTGGTTTAGTGGTTTATGGCGATATATTTAACAAGACAACTTGCAAGGAAGTTATAGATGATCGACAAAAAAAAACCAGGTGGTAGGCGTGATATTTGAACAATTTCGTGAAACCGTCTTTTGTTAGATGAAAGTTGTAAAATATAAACGTGAGTCGGGCTCCTATGGCGAGGATTTCTGCGATTTTATTACGAATAATAATTACAATAATAAAAATATTTGATTTTTAAAGAGAATTTACATATCAATATAAAAGTGTGTGGGAGCGAGCGCGGGGAGGTAGGTCACGGTTGCAGGTTCGCGTGGTGCAGCAGGAAGACCTGTATAAGATGCAGTGTCGATTGCTTGTAGGGATTAGGGGCGTAAAGGGGTGAAGAGTATGATGACGACTTGAGACTAAGACCATTGATTTACCGGCAGGAAAGGAAAGGGAAGGAACATAGCATTGAGATCAATACAAAACTGTGAGACCTCGTGGTGGTCTCGTGTACGGTAGTGGTGGTAATGGTGGTGGCAGCGACGATGGTGTGGGGTAGGTTAGGGTAAAGCAAACGTCAAGGTTTCCTTTACTTATACTTGTATTTCTCTCTTCATGATGCTATTAACATTTCTATTTTATGCTAAATTCTATTGAATAATTGCATATGGTCGATATAATGTGATAATGGTATAATGATCCAATCGATTAGTCAAGTGTACAATGAGTAAACATCTCTTGTCTTATGCTTTTGGCTTTTAGCTTTGTTCTAATTGTCCCGCTAGAAGATAAAGCGGTAATCTTGCAATTTATTAGCCGACATAAATTAATTTAAGCAGAAATACGTTCATCAACAAAAAAAATCGCCCCACTATAACTATATATAGTTTAACAGGTGTATAATACACCTTTTCTTTGACTAGGCTCATCTTCTCTAATCGATAACAAACCGGCCAGTATGAGGGATGACGTTGTGTTAATGAAACGGTAGGTGGGGGATTTGAAAAAAAAAACTGATGCGAAAAAGGGCTACTAAACTTTTTTCCGGGTCGAGTGAATGTAGTGACCCTTGGCTTGTTTTATTTAGAATAAAATGGAGAGTATAAACCAGGAACGGCGAATGCTCTTTCGACCGCCGGGAGAGAGAACTCTGCACATCCTGCTGGTAATCAACCCCCGGCTAGCGGCGATGAAAATCAGTTTTGAGTTTTCCCCCGATTATGCGTTCCATTATTTATCGATAAATACTATTTTTTTTGTCGATATCAAATAATTTTTAAATGTTAAAATTTCAGTCGATCTACAAATAAATGAATACATGTAATGTTTAATAAGAGTCGTATAATGTTAGATGAATGGTTTTATGATGGGGGAGAATTGAGAAACAGGAGAAAAGAAGTATGATAGAAAAAAGTAAAAAGTCTCGCTTACATTACATCTTTGCATCACATAGTTAAGACTAGCAAGGCGGCAAGGGTTGTGAGTGGTCTTTGGTTGTGGGGGTGGTAGTGGTATTATAGAATATGACTAGGTCTGGAAAAAGGGTAGACCATCTCGAGTGGAAAATGTGATTTCTTCATCTAGCGCCCGGGTCGGCTTCGTTACAAACGCGATAAAATTTCTCTATACAGTTGTACAATATATTGCATGTTGACAGAATCGTTGAGCGATTGTAATGTACTTTAAACGTCTTCTTCTGAAGTTTTTAATCACATTCTACTACTGGCAACCATCGTCAGCATACGGGTGGAAAATCTTGGATAAAATGAATAGAATGAGAATATACAGGAATTATCGGGGTGATTTTTTTGTTCAAAGCTTTTTCCCCACTTTAGCTCTTTCTAAATAATGACAAATCCTATGTTTAATATAAATGTTTTGTCAGTTGACTGAAAATGATCTAATAAACGACCTAGTTAAACATGATGACTTCGCGTCACACATTCACACTTGTCGTTAACTATTTACATCCGGTCGCTGTATTAAAGAAAACGGAAGAAGCATTTAAAGTTTTATATGAAATTATCTGTTGTTGTCTAAACGATACATGTAGCGAACTAATTTGTTAAAAATATCCCAAAATTAGACTATCAAATTAACGAGGCGACGTATTCATTTAATTCTATTTGTTCGTGCACAATAATAACACAAAAGTAGAAAGAAAATTGGAGTTTTGATTAAAGATTAAGCATAGAGGACGGAATCATTGATTTAAATACGATTGGAAATCATACACTACCGGCGTAGAAAATGACATAGTTGATGGTTTGACAAACGGGGAAAAAAAACGAAGAGATAATGTCAAGAGAATTGAATAAAAATTGCGGTTGAAATTATAGGTTGTTTAAAGGCAGTTGTGTTTCTTTTTGTCGCTTCGATTCGAATCAAATTAAGCAAAACCAGCAATTTAGAAACTACAATTTCTTAAAATTGTATAAATTCTAGTAATAATACTCAAACTAAACGTATTAATTTTTTCCCACGAAACAATTTAAATTTAATTCGCAAATGACGAAAATAGAGCGGTTTTTGTTAGTATTTCGGCGGATTTTATAGGAAATGAATTATTGTAAACGTAACTGGATCTCTTCCTTACATCCGCATTTCCTCGTGTTTTCTCTAACGTGAGGGCTGATCGCCGTGAGATACTCGGTCCTCTTAAACCACCATGTCGCCTACTAGAGACCAAGGATAGGGTTTCCTTCCTTCCGTACCTACTACCTCTAACACACGACGCTATTATCGTTTCAATGTTTGTTGTTTGTTTGTTGTTAGTAATGTTGTCGTCGTCGGCGTCGACGTCGTAATCGTTGTTGTCCACTATCACCTCTATTGTATTTTCGATTTGCATATCTTCAATGTAATGTATGTAGGAAAAGATAAATGTATGGGGAAATTGGATAAATAAACCAACAAAATACACCTTCGAATTCGGAAAACTTTCTAGAGAAATTTTGGAAATTCCGGAAGCTCATCCATTATTGAAATACCATCATTAATACAGTAGTTCTTTTCAAAAAAAACAAAGATAAAACCACCAAACTACAATTACTGTGATTATCATTATATCAATTAGTATATTTATCCCCTACTGGGTAATTGTCTTGCCTCCATTCTCTACTACTGACTAATTATATATCTGTTTATATATTTATTTCGTCTTCGTCATCGCAATCCCTTGCTTCCTCATTATATGCACTTCCTTTACGGGTGCTTTTCTCAGCCCAGTGAGAGTTTTTGATTTGTTCTTTTCCTTTCACATATAGTGAGAGACCGCAAGGAGACAGGATATTAAATATTCAAGTATTTATAAACACTAATTAAATTGAATCCGGGATGGTCATTTCAAGACAACTACAACAACGATAACAACAAGAACACAATTTCCTATTGTTTCTATTATTAATTTTTCTATATTATTGTTTATCAAAACAAATGAATCATTATACAACAGGATTTTGATAATGGTGTTATCGAAAAATTTCCACCAATGCCATCACGTGCCGGTAAAAACCAAGAAATTGCAGCTATTTTTAATGGTTGACATTACAAAAGAAAACCGATAGAAATTTTAATATTTAAACGAATTAATTGCTTCAATATTAATCTATATCAACTCGAAAAACTACATTTACAATTGGATTTAACCCCTATAAAAATTCATAAAGAATTATAACACATAAAATTTCTAAGGGTAGTGATTGTTGTCGTCAAAAATGTTGATGTTATATTTGAAATTGCTACCGCGAAGATACAAAATACAAGAAGAATCAACCCTCTTGATGGTTTATATAAAACATTTCCTTTTAAAAGTCATCCAAGAGTTGGATTATAAAACGGTCCAATAAAAAAGACACCTTTATAGGATAGTGATGATAATAATAATAATAAAAGAAAATAACAACAGTAAAGATTTATAACATACTTGACATTTGTTTCTGTTTTACAACATATAAAATAAGTTGAAAAGGATCTTTCGTTATAGGTACTATCAAAACAAACTTGGCGATTTTCATGTATGTAGAGTGGTGAATGGGGGTATATGAATATGGAACTAGACGGTGGTTTGAATTATTGCCAAATCTATTTGTTATATGTAATCGTATAACAGAATTAAGGAGTTTGTTGTTGATATTAGTGTGGCTGTTGTCTTGTCGAATTATCAAAGTCGGATTCAGTTTCCGGTTAATGCAAGTGTTACTTAAGATAATGGCTTTTCTGGAACGAGCTACAGTTTGATAATTGTTTGTTTTCTAAAGAAAATCTACAGATACAGTTGTAAGAAACAATTTCGGGATAGTAATTTAAAAAAAAATTGATGGATTGCAGGTGTGTGAATTGTGGTTAGATGGGGGTGGTTATGAAAAAATTAACTAAAAATTATACATATGTATGTATAATAAGGTGGCATATGGTGATATAAGATGAATTTCCGGTATTAGTTTGTTGACGTCACAATTTTCTGTATAATATCGCAACTAGAGTGCATGAGTATTTCCGGTTGGTCACGCGAAATGAACACCCATCAAGGGAATTGTTCCCACCGGTGATATACTCTTAATGAATAAGACACATCAGGTGCTGGGCTGATAGTTCAGACGATATTTCCAACTAATAAGCACGCAATAAAATCAAAGAAAAATATTAATTTCAAACGTAAAAAATCTTGAAGTTGCCTCATTTCCCGTCACGCTTATAATGACACGTGCCATATAGGTATGTATAAGAAATAATGTCAGGAAATTGGAAAAAAATTCAAAAGGGGCAAGTGTCCAAGAATGATCTAGTTTAGTATAATTCCGCTATTTATTATTGTTTTTAGATACAATACAGAAGGCCGGAGATGGGCTCGTTGATTGTCCAGTTTCCGGTTCCTTTTTCGTTCATTATTCGGTTTATATGGTATCGTACAGTTTTACCGAAATCCCGCAATTGGGTCGATATTCATTTCGAGGTCTTAATTGGTGAAATTAGAACACTAATCATTAGAAGGATTTATTACCCCAAAACAATAGATCGATTTGTTTTTAGTTATCAAAACTAGAAATCAATTCTGCCAATATACAAAAATTATAATAATGGCAATGACGATGATGACTATGGGTAATAAATTTTATCAATAATTGGTCGATTATCGATGCGACATGAAGGCAACAAATTCAAAAAAAGTGAACGAGGGTGTCATAGCAGGAGGTCATATTCCTGCTTGCACTATTCCCTAGTTGTCCCCCACTACTATAACTATCGTCTATTGTTATCTCTTCGGTCCTGTCTTTAAAAACGTTGGAGGACCTATCGCCATATGGCCCTTGGAGTGTACTTTACTGGAAATTCTCACAATATTTCACCATCTGTCGTGTAGTAAATATACATACACTGTATCGTTGTCTTATCTGAATAAATTGCGACCTTATCATATTATTGTTAAACATACATAATAATACAATAATTACATTAGAATAACTGGAATATATATTTTTTAATAATAATTAGTCGTTAATTATATTATTGTTATTGTTTAACTTATATTGTCTGACTTGTCGATATAGAACAGAGAGGAGATTAAAATGTACTTTGTTATATTGTCAATGTTGCGGATGCAAATTATCAACACGAACTCCCGCAGCCGTTTTTAATTAACAAAGTTTAGCAACTTGTAGAGTATTGTTGATTTTTCTTTCAATTAGTCTTTTCGATTCATTTAATACTGAAATGATTCGTTGGGATTTCTCTTCCATTGTTTACACATATTCCGTATTTTGTTTAAAATAAAACAAATCCTAACATCAACAAATAATAATATTACAAGATTCTAAAACGGGTAAATCTAGTTTATTTCTATAAACAAAAATCACACTAGTCTTTTTATTTGTATTTATACATCTTGTAACGTTTCATTAATTTAGAATATGGAACTAAAGCTCAGTATTAATTAAGAAAGGTGCAGTGTAACCGTGAAGTAGGTATTCGTATTCTTACAAATGGAAAACCCACGGACTTGATAGTTACTTTTTTACTACAACCCCTCGTATTTTTATCGTCTATCTCGCTTTGCATCAACTATAGTTGTAGATGTATGCGTCGTAAGTCGATCTTTACCTTTTCAGTACATCATCTTAGAGAGCTTAGAGACAAAAGCCTAGACTGTTCAAGTGCGTAAGGTCCTATTGAAAAGTTACCCTCCTTATTAATGTTTGAAAAGACCGATGTTGAAAGTGTCGCCACCTTAAATTACAACTGGGATTTTTGAAATTTCGTTTTTTTTTCTCCCATGTTAATAACTCTGTATTGTTTTCCGTATTCATATGAAGACTGGTTGTTGTGGTATAAGCGCGTGCGATCAACAGTTGTTGTTATACATCGGTCGAGTCGGGCAGGTGGTGAACCTTCCAACTTCTCCCTTAAAGTAATTCGCTACCAACTGACTTATTGTTTTGTATATTTTCAGATATTGACATGGGCGACTATTCTTAAAAAGTGGGGGGCCACAAAGTTCTGGAGGGGGCTCAGAACGACCAATAACGCTGAAACTTATGATGTCATCGGAGGAGGAGACTGAATTCGGTTTGTATACAGATAAGCTGCAGCTCCTGAAGAAAACTAAAAGAACTAGACAACGTGTAGACGCCGGTGAGCCGCGCAACTCGTACTCATCAATACCAAATTTTAGTTCGCGTCCAACATTTCTCGGCGGCGGTAATAATTTATACGGCGCAATTTTTACACAACAGCAACAGTTCGGCCTCTTTGGGCCCGGTTTCGCTCCGGCGAAAATGTTAAACGAATTGTTAGGTAGACAAAAAATCGGTGACGGTGGCGGTGGNGAAGGCGATATGTTGGTGTCGTTTCAACAGAAACGACATCAACATATCGACGTATCCAAAATGTCTGCCACCATAAGTCGACACGTCGATAATTCAGGCAATTTTCAAAATATCACAATCCCCTCGGCTTTTATATCAGCTTTCGAATGAGCGGTTGATCAATGCTGTAAAATAAAAACTGTGCCCAAATTCTTATATCTCCTCCCAGAGATTTTCTTAATTTTCCGGAAAACTATCAGTGGAATCGGAAAATTTCTTAAAGATTTGAAAAGAACTTTATATTTGCTACCTAACAGTACAATAATTTTTGCAAAATAATCAAAATTGGCGAAGTTATAAGAGAAAATACAAGAAATTGCACAAAAATACGGAAAAAACATATTGTTAGATTTCCATCTGTAATTCAAATTTATATCAACATTTTAAAGAACGGAAAGAATTGTTAGAGGCTACAAGAAGTGATCTTTCCAAAAATCTATCTGCGGTTGCCGTAGTCTCAAGGACAAGCGAGAAATCGCGAGTTAGAAATTCACATTTTTGCCGGTTAAAATTATCACTGCTACTCTTCTAATTTAAATGTAATTTTTGATCAGAATGACGTCATGCGCAAAATGTACCAAAATACATTATCTGCGCTGTTCCACCATATATTCACACCACGATACATACCATGTGTGCCACCCTATTCCTCTTCGCAGTAGCCTATGACTTTGTGAACGTAGGTCAGCTTCTTGATTCAGCTTAGTAATTTGCATTACCGACAATCTATTGAAATAAAAGGATGTCGGTAATGTAGATTGTTTAGTTGAAATAAGAAACTGACATACGTTCGCAAAGTCATAGGCTACTGCGAAGAATAACGTGGTATGGTGGTATTCTAAAGAGTAAGATACAAGTTCAGTTCAAAAAGACTGTTGATTCCCAACGTTGTCATAGTAACGAATCGCTAAAAAGTTAGAGAATGCGGCTGATCGATTAACAATCCCCTTGAATATTCAAGGGGATTGACTCTCCATTATTTAATTTAATTAACCAAATTCATGCAAATGATAGAATTAAAGAGAAAGAAGATTGCTGATCTGCAACATTCCAACGGATCCACCAAGTTACAGAATACTACTGTTATACTCTAGTCTGAACAATTACCAATAAAAATTTGATTCCAATTATGTTGGGAATTTTTCGATTTGACACAGTTTAATGTACGTAGGTAGAAACAGAGTTTTTGTTAATTTAACTGCGATATTGTCACCAAATTGTCTAGTAAATAGAAACGATATCCATATTTAACGAACCATTAATAATTTGGGCAACGTGAAATATAATTGTTGATAAAAACTCACCATTGTTCTTTCCTGCAAAAAAAACAAAAACAAATTAGAATTACATTATCAAAATATCACCGAATAAAGGTGCAAGTATGAGAATAATTATCTAAAAAATCCCTTTTAACAGATGTACAACACAGTTGGCTGTGCTTTTAATGAGGTAGTGTCGTAGATTTATTCGAACTTTTGTGTCAAATGCAGTAAAATATGAAGCAATCTACGACACTATAAAACCGAGTGTATAACCTCAAAATTTGAGTAAATTTGTAATATAATTAGAAATTTTTTGTCGATTTTCATCTAAATTACTATCTTATAAGTTTACAATAATATCTCCAATATTACTGAAAATATTCACGATTTCAGCGAGCAGCGTCGTCGCTAGTAGGGTACTCACCTTGGGGGTAATTGACCTCAGTCTGAACATATCCAGTTCATATTGCAGATTGCACATCTCATTTATCTTTATTTGTACGTCAGTATTAAAAATTAATCACCAATTTATACGGTTTTTTTTTTAACGAAATAAATTAATATTAAGAAATACGGCACTGATTAAACCGACCACCATTGAAATACCGACATTAAAAACAAAAGACGAACCGATGCTCTCTTGTTTATTTACAGAGGGCGCTTTGTTTGCTAATAATAGTTTTATATTAAAAAATATTTGTTTAATAGAATTTAAGAAATAATTAATAGAATTTAATTGTTATTATTTAAGAAATAATTAAGTTACAAAACTATGATTGTGTAGTTTAAATAATAGATATTAAAAAACTATTAGTTTAATCTAGTGAACTATGACATTTGTTACTAGCGCCATCTATAACTAAACCGACATTTTGATGCATTAATATGCAATATTAATCGGTAATTTTTGTTTAAAATAAAATTAAAGAATGACTATTTTAACCGTCTATAAAACATAATTTACGATGAGTGAATTAAAAACGGCAATTAGGTGAGTGAAATTATAGTCTTTAAATCAACTGTTTCCTCTTATTTCGATCTAAATGCGAGCTACCTTGAAGATTATCCCTCTTGATAATAGCCATAATTAATGAGTATTAAGAAAATGTAGAAATATAAGTTACACCGGCAGGTTGATGTTAATTAAAATTATATTTGTGTAACATGTAGATAGCCTCCTCAAAATATAACACCATACAGCACGGTTTTAACCGCGTACTGGACGAACCCGTTTACAACACGGTATTATTGTACACTGCATTTTTACAGCACTTTTATCTGCTGTCTATCTGTTTACCTTCTTGATTATAGAAGAGTTAGGGTTGTCAGTTAATTGATATCATTTAAGTTATTAGATACGTCCTGATAGCAGGTTTGATAAATAGTTTTCCGCGTAATTATGTTAACAAAGAAAGTAGGTAGTCTTATTACCGATAACCGGCGCTTATAGGCGCCGATAATATGTTTACAGTATCAAATAGTGGTCGCTTAGAAAGAAAATATAGTGGCAACTTCCAGTGGGTGGTTATTTTGTCGTAATTAAATTTAGTGAACAAGCAAAAAATGTAAATAGCTTCATAAAACAACAACATAATTATCCAGAGACAATCTCAAGAAATGGTTAAATGTTTAAAAAAACATTGCTGTATCCAAGAATCTAGAATCCTCTAGAATCCAGAAGTATAATTTATAATCGCTAAAATAGATTGAATTTTAAATTGTTAGGTTATAAAATTTAAATATGAACAATAACTAGGGAATTTGGTTACCAAGTCACTTTATTAAAGGGCGCGCAATTCAAACTTTTTAATTGAGTTCAATCCTAAATTTGATTCAAGAAGCGTCAGTATTTTAAAGTTATTTGTACAAACAAGTAGTTTTTTCAATTTTGGAGATTTTATATTGAAATATGATGGTCATAGACTTCTAATATTTTCGATTACCAATCTAAAATATTTGGAAAATTACTGAAATAGTGACCATAAAGCTTGCGCAATTTGCACGCAGTAGAAATATTTTATTTATCCAAATCTATATCGGGCACTTGAACTCTCAAAGGCTCAATTTCGAAACTAATTGGAAGCTTGTTTTGTCGATTTATCGACAGTTGCATAAGCACGCCCTGAACCACCCTAGTTGTCAACAAACATGTTGAAAAATCGTTGAAGATTTAGAAAGATTGCTATGAAACACGAAAATTGAGATTTAATTGCACCGTTTTGGCTCTGTTAATTCTTAGTACAGCGATTCTTTGATTTTAAGTGGAGTTTAACAACGCTTGGACAATTTAGCAACATATTAAATGTATACAACTCTATAAGCGAAAAATTAGTTTTGTGCATAAAATATCTAACGAACAGACACGAATCCACTAAAGACAACAATCAACACGTGCAAATAAAAATAAATACGTGTACAAATTCACTAAATACAAGAGTCAACGTAAAAGCTCTCCTCCACATGAACCAAAACGAATAAGTTTCTTTTATAGTATCGTGTTCGTGTTTGTTCGTGTTCGTTTTAAGCCCGGTCCAGATCTAACGAACGACAATAAACAGGTGAACATTTCAGATGTAGGCGGCAAATCGCACTCTAACGCATTCGTCCGAACACCAACGAACAATAACGAACAAGTTTCTTTTATAGTATCGTGTTCGTGTTTGTTCGTGTTCGTTTTAAGCCCGCTCCAGATCTAACGAACAACAATAAACAGGTGAACATTTCAGATGTAGGCGGCAAATCGCTCTAACGCATTCGTCCGAACACCAACGAACAGTAACGAACGTGTGGAATTTTCATGTATTCGATTGTGAACGCGGCTTTACTGTTCATTTCTTTGTTTTGACTCGAGCAAGATCCCCAAATCGTCCTCTGATTCCAGTAGGGCATAATTGCATGTTTTTTAATATTTGATTTGTATTTTTTGAAACAAAAAGCCTACCATTTGACATATAAAAAAATCTTCGGACATATAAATTGTAACGTTTCACTGTTTTGATTGATGGCAATATTGTTAAAGTACAGTAGTCACTGGATAAAGCCGATAGATATCCGCTGTACGGAAGATATGGGAACTGCATTTATGCATTCAGTCGTCGCACATGCATTTTGCCCCCACTCTATTCACTGTCGTAAATTTGCCCCTCTAGTTCTAGAGAACTTCAACCATCGATGCACCGCCAACATACAACATACAGACACAAACACACATACAACTTGATCACTGTTGCAGTATGAGTGACAGTTGATCCGGCAAAGTTTCTGCAACTCGTCTGTTCCAATTGTAAACGTTATCGCCGTCGTCGGTGTGTTATAAAAACGTGTCTTGCATACAACTCCGAATCTTGTCATCTTAAATTTATTGATATTTTCTTTTTTTTTGTTTAATAACAGTACAAGTACAAGTTTTATAAAAGTGAACTTTTTGTGGATCATTGTAGTGACGAAACGTTTAATTTTCAAACCATCTCTAAAGGAAACGACCTGTTGCACACACTCAACTTTGTGTACATTATAACCCCAATACAATCGACACTTGGTTCACTTTATAAATTTGTGTATATAAAAGATAATTGTGTTTGAAAGTTTTATCAATTTTTTGTGTAATGAAATTCTAAAAAAACAACAATGAGTGACGGCTCTGATTATCAGGACGTTAAAATGGATTTGAATGCATCGAGTACATCAGCAACAACACCAAGAACACCACCGAATTGTGCCCGTTGTCGTAATCACCGTATGAAAGTTGCATTAAAAGGACATAAAAGATATTGTAAATATCGTACGTGTAAATGTGAAAAATGCCGTCTAACATCGGAACGACAACGTGTTATGGCAATGCAGACAGCATTGCGTCGTGCTCAAGCCCAAGATGAAGCTATGATGAGAAATGGTAATGTTGATCCACAAGTACTACAATTATCACCACAAAAATCACCATCACCAATACATGGTATTGATAGAAACATTGTTGATTGTGATTCATCAGCTTCATCGCAATGTTCAAATCCATCGGCTGTGGTCAGAAAGATGACACCTTTACCAACAACACCAACAGCACCTATACCAACTACCACATCCGTTAGTATTGGTAATATTGGTAAGTTTATTGTTGAATATTATTCTATCTTATCTGTCCATACAGTTTATGATATCTACAATTTAAATATAGATTGACACTTTAATTATTTTTATTATACGAATGTGGTTGTAATCAAACGATAATTATTATAACTCCTCAACAAATCTTCCTTTGGCAAGAATTCAAAACGGTTTTTAAAGCTTTGTGTCTATCTTTAGTAGTTTAGTAGTGTAAAAAAGTTTAAATCTTAGAAACTCCAATTTTGCAACTATTCCATAGATATTTTTCCATAATAAATAAATTACATTATTCGCATTTGTTTGATTAATGATAATTTCTATTGCGATTACTTTTACTTTCTCAAAATATTAACAAAATCTTAAACTATTAAAATTAAATAATATCCAAATGGATCTTCAATATTTGTATTAAAAATATTAATCTGCAATGTTGTGTAGATATAACAACCTTCAATATAGGTAAAATACAGCCGTACAAGCATTTTAATAAATACTTCACGAATAAATGGGCAAAAACTTAAATTTATGCTTACCTACACTTACTGTAATTTGCATTATTACTTCTGTTAACCGGTTATCTTCAAACATTATCGTAATGATACAACTGTACAAACTATTAGTAGTATTCTACTTGATTGGGCACTTTTTGATACCTACATTTTGTAAATTGTACACCCTTGGTTATCGTTTATCGTAAAATAATTTTCTTATAAACTTTTATGATCGAAAATTTATAATACAGTGTAAAGTTTATCATTGTTAAGGCCCATTTACATGCCCAAACCGTTTTTTAGCAAACGTTCAGTTTAGTTCGTGAGGAACACCAAAAAAATGCCAGATATCGATGAAGACTTAATTCGCCCCACGGTCGACGAAACAGGTGTTCAAGCCAATTTGCGCAATTGATTTGACCGTGTAAATGGACCTTTAAGCGAATTGTTTAAAAAAAAAACCTAAAATTCCGTTTGATTGAAAATTTTATTTGGCATAACATTTACAAATTGCGGTATGTTCAATTCGCTTGTACCAATACTACCAAATAGCATCTCAAGTGATTTGTCCCACTTATATTCCAATTTATAAACATTTTCTTCAAGTTTTGGTTATTTAGGATATCGGTTTAAATTTTTATTTCAATCATTGGATCTCTTGGAGGTCATTTAGTAGCTTTTAACTTATTTGGAGTTGCTTGAGGATCCCAATTTTTGTTACTACAATTTATTGTAATTGTAAGAGATGCGTGCACTTGGATGTTATAGAAGAAAATTGGTGTTCCTCAGCCAATTTCCAAATGAATTACGGCGCTTTAATTTGGTCAAATTGACCCCCAAGCAGCTTTCTACCTATCATTACCGAATTTAAAAAAAACACCAGGTTTATAATTATTACGAATTGTAAGTAAAGCAGGTGTATTGACTTACTTGTGTATGATCAATTATGTCCATTTATTAAAGACACAACACTTTACATGTTGTAATCTACCTTTGCAATTTGTTGAGAATTTTGCATTCAATTTTTTTAATTGTTTTTGTAAAAATATTTGGCAAAAAATTCCTATTTATATTACCTAGTCTTGGTAAAATTGTTGAGTTGGAAAAAGGCTTGTATTTAGATGTTATTAGATACTAAAACTAATTTACATACATTTACAATTTAAAGTTGTATGAGAAAATGTAAGAAATTTTTGCTATTTTAACGAGTTTCCCGTGTGTAAACGTCAACCAACAATTAATGTTTACTATTTTGCGTATTAGATACGTTCTCTTGTAAGCTTTCCAAATAATCGAAGATTTTATACGTTAACTACATAATGAGAGGTACTTGTAAAAAATTACATTCCGAATAATTGAGAATATTTTCTACAACAAAGACGAATTTTGTTACAATTGCTAAAGTTAACGTAAATTGAGATTGATCTTCGCTGCAAAGAAAACAAATGGATAAGTTGATGAATTCATAGTTGAGTTCTCTCTTGGTTTCATTTCAAAAACCTTTATTTTCTTTTTAACTCCAGCTTTTTATCATTTATCAAACTATGCTTTATATTGTCAAATATTGCTTGTTTCAAAATGAGAACCAGTTGTTACTTTTTTATTTTTTTGTCTATCAACGAAAATTGGTTGAAGTGTTCCCATGTTAAAAATCATGCAACATTGTTAAATGTTAATTGTTAAATTTTTAGTTAATTTCCAATCAACAATTCTATATTATGACGGTTGAAATTTGTGGAACTTGCAATTTTCGTGCTTTGTAAAATCATTAGTTAGTTTAACAATGATAGGCAATTTGAGCTGTTTTTCAGTTGGTGATTTGGTAAAAATTCTGTAAAAGCAATCACTCAAACTTATAATTTATTTTAAATTGTGGTTTAGTTTTTACAAAAAACGCTATTCAAGTTGTGTTCACTTGATTGATTTATTTGATATACAACTCTAAAGACTTCTTCATCCACTCAAAACACCACAATTTGCGGTTGTAATACAGCATGGTAGCAGTTGGCTACTATTTCTCCATTTCATAGTTTCAAGAATTATTGTTGAAATAATTGCATTCAAATAATTGCAATAGAAATATTAAATGAACACAAAACGGGCGTCAAAACGAGACAAAATAAGGGATTATAACGAAATTGTAAAGTGTTTATAGAATTGTTCTTCGTTTTGTTTTCCTTCTGAATCGTCCACCTGTTGCTTTTCTGTTTGTCGATCGGCAAGTTTTGCTAAAGACGACGAAATATTAACGTTTAAATTGGATATTGTGAGAAGAAGTCATGAACGATAATTTTGCCTACCATGGGCGTTACTAAAAAATTGTAGTTTTTTTTAATAAAAATTTGGTACACTTGCAAAAAGAATATTGAATAGAGCCATTATGTTATTAATTTACACAAATTATTAAATAGTGTTGCAAAATATAAAAGGCTGCCGACAGATTTATAAAAATTATAAACGTTTAAAATTATCGCACCATACTTGAGTGATTAAGTTTTGTATATTGCTTTTCTTCGTCTGCATTTATTTTCCATTTGGATTAAGTGTCGACAAATCTATAGCATTCACTTGAATTTTATATAATGTTTATACAATTTTCAGACTTAAAAATATACAACTGTTTTAATCGCTTGTGATTTAGTTAATTGTATGGAAGGCAAACAATTCAGTTTTTTTTTTAATTTATTTTCGTTAAAATCTGATGGTTATCATCAAATTAATAGAAAAGAACACGAAAGGCACAATTTTCCTGCGGAGAATTTAGGTGCTAATTGGATTTAAGAAACCCGATAAGCGTTGTAATCTTCAAACTATCGATACACAATTTATTTAAAAATTTACTTACTCACATCCAATTTAATCCAATTATTATAACTAATAAAAACAACGACAAAAATAACGAAACGTGACTCGTTTGCCATATTAAAATTAACACGCATAATTTGGACTGAATTTCAGTTTGTTGTCCATATATGTCGGTTTTCAATTAATATTGAGAATTAAGTAATTAAGGCATTTATTTCAAAAAAACATGCAATCAATTAGTATTACTTAGCAGTTATCTCTGATTGTAAAATTTTTATCGTTATCGGTGGTAAAATCAAAATTGTTAATCTAGAACTAATATTCTTCACCTACTAAGTCTTTAATTTAGTATTAAAATTATTTATTAGAAGTCTAACGAGTGCTTAACAAACACCGGATCTTATTTCCACTTTGTTGGTTCGGTTTGAAGACCGAATGTTGGGAGTACAGGCATTCTTCAACGTAATGTGTTAATTGAAGTATTAAATTTTCGAATTTTCCACTTTCCAAGTCGATATGTTAGATATAAACATTGAAATTTTAGAATGCCACTATTCAGTTTTTTTTTAAACGATTATAGGTTTGTTAGCATGGTTATGTTTTATTATTCCTATGTGTTTCCTATTGATAATATTTAATATTCAAAGTCAAATAACCATAAGGATATTTTTCAGGCTTTTACACCCTATGTCTTCATTTTATTTACTCTTCTACCTTATACGAAATTTAATATGAGCAAAATATGTGTATGTATATACAAGACACGTTCATATTTATGGTTAATATGTTATGAAAACTTGACAAAGTCCATTGACACTTATTCGTTTGTGATTTTCATAATTTAAACAATTCCATCAACATTGCAACTGCCATCCATTTTTTTCTATCTAATTTATATAAAAAACAATTCATCATCAAATGACTATAATTAAATTTTGATTACTTACAAATAAATTGTTTTATAAATCATATTTTATGCAGAATTTTTATTATCTAGCAGGTACTTATCTTTGAACAGTTCAAGGATAGCATCCATCTACATAGTAATTTAATTGTATTATACTCATACAAGTCTACAAAGCATAAAATTTACAATCTTTATTAAAAATGAGGGTAATCCGAATAATTAAAATCAATTGTATATAAGTACAACTAGTACAAGCTTGAATGTGTGATAATATTAATTAAACATCAAATTGTAAAACATTTATTCATCTTATTTATCTCTCAATTAATATTCGCTCAAATGATTTGAAGATCTGCGATTAACGGGAATGCAAATCTGTATTGTAACGAACCACTTTTATTAAACTACATAGGAGAAAATATTAGCCTGTAGTCCTGTAAAATTATCTTACTCTATTGTAATTTACTGTACAGTATAGTGGATTCATGTTATTTCAAGGCAACACTGTCGGCTTAGTGTGAAATTATTTTAAAATGTAAAAGAACCACATGAGAAATTTATCAGCGTAATTGTACGTTTAAGACGAAAATATTTGGGAGCATATAAATCAAAAATTATTGCTTGTATATAATAGAAATTGCTAAATATTTCTTTTATATTTTAAAGAATCTACATTTTGCAGATGTACCAACAATGTATCGTATTTAGAGTTGCTTTTTCATGTTCCAGTTGTAAATTAATCATCTGTTGCCATCTGACAAACGATATTTTATTATTGTTGTTTTGTAAAAGTTCAACAAGTACGAATATAAATAGGTAGAAAAATGTCGAGTATAAAATAATTTCGACAACCGGACATTGAAAATAATCAAATTTTGATTGATTTAAACAAATTTAACTCTACAGTAGATAGATTGTGAATACTTGATTACAACTGGAATTTCGAGTATCTTCTTAAATTTTACCGGTAATTCTGGTTTATCGCCGGTATTGGAATGGATTTTAAAAATTCCCTAATGTAATTGTTTAATATTTCTCCACAATTACAACGATTTGATCTGACAATGATGTTATAAGTAGGCGTACACAAATCGAAAGATTACCATCAGAAATACCGTAGTTGAAGACAAGGAATTCAAATATCCCAGTCTACGATAATTTTGAAAAATTTCCACAGATTTCTGTCTAATATTCCCGGATTTTGAGTCTGATTTGGTTTGGTTTCGTTAAAATTGCAAAAAACCGGTAGACGATGTTTAAAATGTGCATATAAATTGGCTGTAATTATAACTGATTGAATGATATTTCGGTCAAAAGGATGAGCCTTAAAAGTCTAACCAGTTTTGTATATGCAGTCCAGTTGAAAAATAATCTCCAATAGTAGTGGCATTAAAAACAATAAGTCTATATTTAATAGAAATTAAAGAGAATTTTATAAAATTATCAACTTTGCTGCTGTATTTTTCAGAGCGAGTACCTAATTATAAACGGTAAATGAAACTTGTTTTGATTGAAATTAAGAAATAAAGCAACCCTGTGTGGTAATTTAATCTGCATTATAAATTTCAGATTCATAATTTTTACCGAAGTAGGTACGATTTATGTTCTTATAAGAACCATTAATTTGTGTTAATTTAAACGTAGTTTGGGCATACTTTATCACGCTTGAAGGCGGTTGCCGGCAATCACCTAAGAACTATTATTATCGTCTACTTTAGATTTAATGCAAATAGCTACTGAATCCCAGTAGCTATTTGCTAGCAAAATAATTCAGTTTTAAAAGTGGCGAATTTGTTACAGACTTGTACAAGTATTCCGATAATTTAACGCTAACATAGAGTTTTTCCATTTTATCTTTGTTTTTTCTTAATTGTTGATTTATGGTTTGTAAGCACGATTGTCTTCTATGAAAATAAGTTGTTAGTTTCAATTTTATCAGTTTATCGGTTATGTGGATAAATTCGTTGAATAAATACCAAGAAAGCTCCATTCCGTTATCGTTCTCCTCGTTATTAAGTTCTTAGTAGAGAATTAAAGCGGAAATATGTAAAACTGCAGGGGTTTTCAAAATATAAAGCCACATAAAATCTTGATTTACTGATACGAATCCAAAAAAAATCCATCGATATTTGGGTTGCGTTACAAATGTGTAAAATTCAACTATCCGTTTCTTAGTAACTTTATTAATCAGCTTAATAGTTGCTAAACCAGATTTATAATTTATGTAACTTGTTACAAACAACTCGACTTTTTGATTTTTATCTAATTCACCATCACTACAAGATATTCCAATTTTATTCTAGTCTAATTATATTTGGTTAATTTAAATGAACAACGTGAGGATGTTTTAATTGTAAAGTTGACTAAAGGCAATTTGTTTGGTGAAAATTTGTAACTCTCGCTTGCCAAAATTGTGTCAAATCAAATAAAACGTTTTGAATAATTGTTAAAATTAACAATCGTGACACAGGTTCAATTTCGGCTGTTTTAGCAACGTCATATTCGAAATTAAATCAATTAATATCGGCGTTTAATCAATTTGTAAGCCTATTGAAGCATGCAAAAAAAACCAACAGTTAATTTCCGGTGGTAGTTTATTTTTAACGATATTCTCGTCGATATTTGCACATACTTATATCATACGGGCCTTATTTAATGTATAATATAGGTATTAATATGCAATGA
This sequence comes from Hycleus cichorii, assembly GCA_013841215.1. Taxonomy (NCBI): domain Eukaryota; kingdom Metazoa; phylum Arthropoda; class Insecta; order Coleoptera; family Meloidae; genus Hycleus; species Hycleus cichorii. Next base: position 150,052 of record JACDRQ010000047.1, on the reverse strand, counting down.
TTAAATTTTATGTAACTTGTTTTTGAGTTACACGAAATTGACATTCAATTGAAATTAAATGATTCCATTCTTTGGTCTACAATGTAACGGTAGAAGAGTGATCCTACAATAAATGTACGGATTTTATGTATAGAAAAACGATTTTTTTACCATCTATAATATTGTAATTTTATTACTCTATTTATACATGGCTATACTTAAATATTTATGCATTTCTCTGTACGTTATAAAGGTTGAAAATATCGTAAAACCGTCGTTTGAATCTATTTGAACAATAGGTTGGTAACACTATCCTTGTCGATGTTAAAACTTTGTTATTAAATTATGATCGAAATTTCCTTCTTTTTAAAATGTATTTATAATTTTTGTATTGTAGACTGCGTTTATTTTTAAATCCACCATCAGTATGGAATATGAACTAGACGTTACAAGATCTATACTTAAAACAAGTTGGGAGTAAAACTGGATTTTTATGAACTGTAATTATCGGAGACTAAAATTGTTGCGATTTTTCTTCGAAAAATCGCTTTTCGATGAAGTTTTCAAGATTTACCGACAGAATTTCTAATTTGTTCAATAATATAGTCGCCGATAACGATTAAGACGAATTACCTCAACGTGCAAATTAATTGATTTCTAGCGTTATTGCTTAATTAACAATATAGAATTTGAAATTAAAGAAATAGGAACACAGAAAATAATTCGGTTCGATAATTATAGTTCTTTCGCGCCTCTAGTAAGATTAATTTTTTTTTCCTCACACGTATAAAAATTAATATTGTTCTTTTACAATTTTAGTTGAAATAACAATTATACGTTAAAGGAATCAGCTTTATGATAAATGTATAATAAATTGAGTGAAGCTTTGCATGAAAAATATGCACACATTTTTCGACGTCAAATTCAATTAACTTCCTCAATTTGAAGGAATTACTCAATTTACAATTTTATAATGATGTAGAGTTGCGATATTTGATAATCAGTAGTATTGTTAATTTACTGGCAGTTCTGAAAATTTGTAGCAATTCTTATCAATTAATACAATGTATAGGTGTGGATAAAAAATTATAATATTTAAAACTCTAAAATGTTTTTAAATTGTTCCCAATGGGTGTCTAATTACATTTTTATGCAAAACCAAACCGAAACGGTACCGCGAATAACCGATGATTAATTTGTAGTTCAAATAGACCTGAATAATGCTAAAAATTCTATAATTAATCACTGTAGATTAGATTTTAACGACATTAACAACACTGGCTATTTAACCAAATTCTCTAGGCAATTTTCTTTTAGCTAAACTATAACTATAAAGTCGCTATGTTGACTTACCTTGGCGATAAATATCGACCCGTTTCTATACTCGATATTTTCTCGTTTTAATAAAAATAATAAAAATCGCGTAATTCAATACGAAATTAATTCACACTAGAGCGATTTAGGTGTTGTAAGTTGTTCAAGAGTGGTTTCGGCTAACTCGATAGATTTTAATGGGCCAGTTCTTTGTTTATTAAAAACGTTGACAGTTTGATTGATTTGTAAATGATAATATGTTGAAAGCTATCAATTCGAAACTTACAAGTAGATAAATATTTAATTTTCTCGTTATAATCGATTGATTTTTCGAAGATCAACTGTCGATACACCGGTCATCTTGTCTGTTAAACACCAGGAATGCTGTTGTAAGTCGCTACAAATTCGCATAACAAAAAGAATAAGACAAGTTTGGGGATTAGCTCCTAGTATCGTCCACAAATAAATCGTTCATTCTCCCTTTATTTTTAGTATTAATCTGTATTAATTTTTTATCTGTAAATAGAGCGACTATTTTTGTGTAATAATAGTGTTTTGTGTTCCTGTGCAATGAATGCTTTTGTATGAGTAACCGACGCGTTCTACTAGATCGACTTTTATGTATTTTTTACGACTTGAAGGAGCTTTAGAAACGTCGGCGTCGTCGTCATCTCATCTCCGAAAGAAATCAACTTTAATATAGTTGATTGAACAATGTTGAAATTTAAATAAATCCAAACCCATTGCACTGATTTATTTATAATTACGAAAAAGTAATCAGGAATTCACCCGATAAGTTGTCGACATTCGATTTATTTGCCACACTATCGTCAACACGATTGGGGTAATCGTTTGGAAAAATCGTCGATATTCTTTTGAAACGATAGCTTTTTCAATTTGTGATTTATTATAATGTATTCCGTGAATTCGTTAGACATCTTTATATTTTACAATAAATATTTTATGGTCTTTACTGATTTATTTCTGTTAAATTTTAATACGGCTGCTACAGATAATGTATGAAATGAAACAATTGTTTAAAGGTTTTTGCTTTATTAAATGAATAAATAAATAAATCAATAAGTAAATAAACTTATAACAAAAAGCTCTGTTTGTGACACTAGACACTTTATATTCTATTTGAAATATTATCATTTTAATTAAATTCTATTGATAAATATTTATGTCTGTCTAGTGAACTACATAATAGCTATTGCAGATTACACAATAAAATACTATCTTTATAATCCTACCAAATATAACAATTCATCAATTCAGCTATAAGGTTGTTAGAATTCACAGACACTTTGCAGGTGTTGACTGTATTCAACAATTATAATCATCTTACAATTATAGTTTCAGATAAATATATCTGCATGTCTATTTAGAGCTTTTTCAATTAGATTATTCTATTATATTAAGCAATCATCTCGTTATTTTATCACAACACTTGTGTTAATGTCCGTTATAATTTGTAAAAACATAAATAACAGAATAAATTATATACGATTCGCGTTTCTTTATCGGATGTAACAGATTATAAAGTTAAAAATTGAATGTAACGGATCTTACAACTTGTTCGAAACTAACTTATGATTTATTCCAGATAATTTATTATATGAATCTACACAAGAAAGATTGACCCCACGATTACGAAGCTTTCAACACGAATTGAGCGATGAATTACGTCCATTATACCAAAAATTGCTTTTTTAATTCGATTTTACATAAAATAAATAGTGATTGAAATAAAGTCAATATTTTAATTGATACAATTAATGGATTGGTTAAACTACCAATCGTCTGTTTTTACAAACAATTACACTCAAAAATATTTCATTCCAATTGAAATTCAATTAAAAACGGAATTTATATGGCCAATAACAATTTCTTTCCATTTTCTTATAATTGGTATATTTACAAAAAAAAAAGAGAGTACAAAATGGCAAAGACATAACTTTTGAACCAATTAATAGCCATAAGTAAATTTATAATTAACGTACATTTACAGCTACTGGTATCGAGTGGCTGGATTTATAATTCAATCGGTCGTAAAATCTCAAGAACAATACCTCCTCAACACCTAACCAAATAAATTATTCGTCTACAATGTTTTTGTTGTTGTTGTTGTTTCTGTTATTATTGTACGCTTGTAAGTTTGCCCACTTATCAATTTGAGAAAACGAATAAAATAGAACTAAACAGGTTGAAATAAGCGACATAATTCTCGAAGATTGATTTTTTCGTTTTTATGAATATGTGGAATAATTTTATTATTTTCCATTCCTACGCACACAATATTAATGCAATTTTATTCTAGTCTCGTTCGGAATTATATTAAAAGTATTATCTTTTTATGTACCTACTCCCCTGGATATTAATCCAGGGGATTAACATTAGATAATATTAATTATAATAACACAAAACAAGTTTCTTGCTAGTAAGTGCGAATAATCTTCTGTTTTATAACAATTTTTCGGTTCAAATGAACCGTAATACTGAAGAAATTCTCAATCTTTCATCGAATATTTTCACAAACTAGTCCCTCATTTGATTGTCTTCTCTAAATTGGCCATTTGACTTAATCTATTCTTTTGTTGTCGCTTTTATTCATTATAATAACGCTTCACAAACAAGATTAACGTTTACCCCGTTTTCTTTTCATATACTTCCTATAATAGTAGTTTATGTACGTTTCAAACGACAAACAAAGGTGATCGTTCAACGTGTTAATCTTTTTAACAAACGACTTATTCTGTTTTATGTGCCTCGATAGTGTTGTGTAGTTTTCTAAGGCTTTAAAACTCAAATTTTATAGATGTTGAACGTAGAATAGCGAAGATATTAACTATTAACGGACAGGAATTGGAGAATTTTCACAAAAATTATAGAAATTTTGCTCAATTTAGGCGTTACATTATTTATTTTGATCAATGCAAATTTAAATTTTTTAAATCGTTATTGGTAAAATTAATCAATTTTGATTGGAATTTGCTTATATATTTTATATAGGAAGATAATATCTTGAATTAATTTTCTTTTCGAAGCCCAGATCAATTTTAGGATGCTAAATTAGTACTTTTAAATTAATAGCTATGACTTGAATAATTTATCAACTTGCATGCAGATTTTCTTATATTTAAAGATGATTCCATTTGCACAATTCCTATAGTTTAGTTTTGTTTGTTTTTCAACCCTTCTATAGAATAAAATTATTTTTAATGGCACTAATTTATCAACATGCAGGTCTGCCAGTTGGGAGTTAGAACTAGTCTATTATGTAATAAGGTAGCCAGATTATAGCTGTGGGTATTAACAGGGAAATTATCTATTTTTCAGGCAATATCGCGGATTTATGGGCTAATTGAGGCTTGTTATAGTCGCAATCAAATCTTAATCGAATTGTCATCCATTGCAGATCAAGATGTTTCAAGTTTAGACGTTATCAATCTTGGATATAAGGGCGAATTATAATTAAATCATAATTTACAATTAATTATCTTCGTAGATCAATTTGTTGAGGGATCATTAATCATAGCGCTTAAATTCTCGATTATTTTGAAATATCACGATGAATTTTTGCGAGTAGCAACAGCATTAGGCTACAAGTTTAATTTACACATCGACTTGTAAAAGTCGAAATGTTTCAAAGCAATAAAATCGAGAAAACATTGTTGTGGACGTTGGAGAGGTGCCATATCGATATATTGGGTTTGTTTTGTATAACATATAACGTGATTGGTATTTCAAGGTATACAAGAATCGTATTTATTCTCTAGTTGCTTGTGTTATACGAAAAGACCTGCTAACGTTGCAAGATCGATTTTAACGAAGTGTAGAATTTCGTTTCTTTATTGGTTGTTTCGTCAATTAAACTTTTTTGCTTCACACATATGTTTAGATTGTTTGGTCACGATTCGTGGTGATGTTTACATTTTACGAACTTTTCATAATTCAGTTTGCTTGTACTGTTCAATCAAATTATAGTTACAGCTTTATTAAACTTTTGATTTTATATTTTACGACAAACGTTTGCTAAAATTAAGTCCTTTCCAAATAAATTAACAACATTATTTGCTGATATCAACGCATATTTTCTATTGTAAAATATTATCGATTCAAATAAATGCGACAGGTTTTCCTGATTGTTTATGGATTCTGCCTATTGGTTGCTAAATTTATGTAAAATAAATCTCGATAAAATAAAATCAATTTCACGCTCTATTGCTACTCAAATTCGCCAAATCAACGAAAATCGACCGTAATTGCTAAAATATTTGCTAATATTCCTACAGATTCCAATCTAATAGCAATCACTAGTTGTGTCAGGTATGTTAGAATAGAGACTATTAAATGACAGTCTATTTTACGATTATCGAATGTAAAAGCTTCCCGTTTCCGTATTTTCTGTGTGTGACTGTATATTGATCACTACCACCTATATTTTCCGGTGGTAGTGGCGACGGTGGTTGAGGTAACAGTAAACGAACGCAATAAAATAAAGTAAAATACAGTTTTATGTTCACTGTGTGGATAGTTATACGATTTCGAAATTTTAATGCTGCTGTATCATTAAAATGGCCATACCACAATGGGTATTCCAAATAACTGAAACTGTGATTACTTAGTTGTTATTGCTTTTTGTATCCGAATATAAAAGTGATAGACTTTGGGGTGTGTATTTACGGCGATTATAAATGATTGTAACCCATATTTGCCCTATTTTTGAATCGATTTTCCTATTAAGATGCGTTTTTAGCACTGGTGCTCAAATACGAACGTTTCTTATCTTAATTATCTCTTGAGTATTTGAGTATTTTCTATTCTATTGAGATATGTGCAGGTCGCTAAAAGGTGCTTCTGTTCAAAAAGTTAATTCTATTTTCAAAAGCGCAATAAAAAATCAATTGGCAGCAAAACGCAACTGTTGGTAGCCTTAATAAACGTATAATTTTCTAAAATTTGTTGTTTATTATAGTAATTAGCAATTAACAATTAATCAATTGATACTATGAGGGTAGTAAATTAATTGTCGATCTGTAATAATGATTCAAAATGAGCTTGTGGATCATTAGATTTTTAATTTAGTCTATAATTCATCATACCTACAGCGAAAGCTGCAAAAGAAAAATAATCCACCTATGTTGGCAAATAATTAAAATAATATATACTGTCTCTTAATCGAAAATATATACAGATTACGTGTAAATAAATCCAGTTTCGCGTTGATGGAAGTCGGAAATTGAAGCCGACTCAAAGTTATTTTTTTAACACCATAAACCCAAAACAATCAGCTTAATTAACAGTGGGTATGAGGCCCATTGGGGAGTTTACAAAACGAATTTAATTGGAATACAAATTTGAGAAACACCTGTACGTATTTAATAGGAGAATAATTTGATTGTTTTTAATTTAAGGGCACTTGAAACGTGTATCTTATCAATTTTGGGCCCCTTAAAAATGACAGTGAGACAATTGAAATAACCTTTGGAGATAAAAACTGGACTTGACCAAATATAAAAATATCGCAGCTTATCACTAAACAACAATAATTTTTGAAATTGTCGCGGCAGTAGACATATTTAATTTATTTTTTATAAAGGACTAAAACAGACTTGTAGTGTTATCTTTTCGATTACATTTAAAACTTCTCGTATTTCATCTGAAATTCTGCTTAAAAACAGATTAACAATGTGGAAATTAGCAAAAAGATGGAGTTAGCAAAATTTTTGGTGCTAAATCGGTAATTGTAATAAAGGAAATTTCACAGTATTGTGTGTTATCAGTTGAAATTATTTCCGCAAAATGCTCAATTTAGAGGATTTTCTAAGGCGAATCTGTTGGTTTTTAATTGAAGTTTTACACAATTGAATAACAAATTTAAGGCGGAGTTTGTTGAATTGTTGGCCATTATAAACATCTATAAGCCCATACGCGTATACAACATAAATAATTAATAACTTCCTTTTATCTTGTCTTTTTTCACTTATACTTGCTCTCTTTCCCACTTTATATATGTTATATGCACTTACATAATAATAAAATATACATAACGATTCTCTCACTCTCGACATATTGTCCAATAGAAATTTAGATGGCAGTTAAAGGTGGAGCATACATACCAGTAACAGACTATTCCATTGGATGGTCGTTATTATATAGAAAGTTGATAGGTGTACGATGAGAGGAAAAACGTAATTGAACGATTTGTATGTAGGTATAGCAGTGGCGTACTTTTTTCTATATCCTGATAGTACCTAAGTAGGGGGCAACAAATATGTGGGTAATTACATCGACTTGAACTAATCATTTTTAATGACAATCATCCCTATAATTACTTTATAATTAGTAGTTATTTGGGTAGTCAAATTTGTGAAGTAAGTCGTCTAATTTTCACTAGAAGACGAACCATAATTTGTCGTTTGATGAGAAAATTCAACACGAGTCCAAATCAAATTGAAAGTCTTTAGTTTTAAAATAGTAAAGCCGGCCCTTTTACGTTGCAGCCCAAAGTACGGACCTGTTGGAGGACTGTCAGAAATTATTGGAGCGATTCAAGTATCCGTGGGAGATGATGCCGTTAATGTACGCAATCCTGAAGGACGCCCGAGCCGATTTAGAGGAAGCATCAAGGCGGATCGACGAAGGTTTGTCAGCTTATTTTATAAGTTTCCAATGAATTTTATTGCCTCGATAATGAGAAATAATCTTTCTGGATTCAAATAATTTTTGTTAATTTTCTTTGTGATCATTTTTAATTAACTTGACTGGATTTAGGGAAACGCGTTGTGAACGAATATTCAAGAATCCACAATCTCAACATGTACGATGGAGTGGAGCTGCGGACTTCTACCCGTCAGTATGGATGATTAAAAAATTAAATATTCACCCAAAATTGTTTTTTATTAATTTTTCAAAATTCTCAAATTTTGGGTGTAATTTTCGTTTCAATTAATCTAGCAATTTTAACAATTTCGGTTAATGCATGTTTTCTTTATGTTTTTTTTTTTCGTTATACAGATAGCAAGAATCAAGAACGAAGAAACTTCAATAATTCGTCGTACAAGTCGGTCAACCTCCAGTTTAAATGCAACGTTTTAATTTAAAACAAATTCATTTCGAAATTACAAAAAGACTTCAATTAATTTAAGTTTATAATTAAGTCATTTATTTAATTTTTGTTCATTCGTTCTTCGTAATCTACGTCTACACACATCATTATTTAATTGCTACTTCATTATTGAAAGAAGAATTGTCATCAAAAAGAGAAGAAATGTTCAAATCGGACGAAAGAGGCCTTCTCGACATTTAAATATTTTCAATTTATTTGCTTACAACTTTTTATTTAAAAAAATCAATTGCTCATTTTCAATTTTTCCTAACAATATTAATTAATTCATATTGTTTACATTCATAATTTGAAAAATTACGTAATCTGGCGATAATTTATCTTATCATGATAATTTAACTACAAATTATTCTTGAGTGAGGTAAGTTGAAAAATTACACAAAAATGTCAGTCTGGCAGGAATTTTTTTAAATAAGTCAAGTTTCCAGAGATTCTGTTTTAATTTAATTTTGCGTTAAAGAATTCTCAAATTCTAAAAGTATTTGCTTATTTCTAGTGTCGAATTTTAGAATTATCCGGAATAAAAAGAGAAATTCTTACGAATTGGTGAGAAATTCCGAAACTCGAAGCGTCCAAGTTGGATATTTTTGTTCAATTTTATAAAAAGATTTGATAAATTTTACACGTTTATTATCTGAACGCACAGTTTGTTTAAATATTGAGTCAGCTGATGCAAATTTGCTTGGTAACAGTGACAAATTCCGTGTGCATTCCTCCAAATTCGTTGCAAATCAGGCCATATAGAACGACAATTTCTGTAGAAAACCAAAAATAAATTACCATTCCATTGGCGCTTGTTATCAACTAATTTTAAGTAGACAAAATATTTTAATTCGACTGCATTTCGACTCTTAGAAGTAGAGCAGATTGATTTATTCGTGAGATAAAATTTGAAATAGTTTGGTAATTATTTTGTCATTTATATCATCCTTATCTTTGGGTTTTATACCATTTAATTTTTTAAAATATTAATTTATATCAACGCAGTTTATACGAAATAAATTACCTGGACAGATGCCCAAAACGTTAATAAACTAGTAACGTTAAATAATTTCGAATTATTTGTTTTAAAATTAAATTTTGACAATTTGGCATCTGGTTTAAAGCGAAAACTCTTAAAAGAGTTGTTAAAATAATTCTTTCAAAATTATTTTACTATTTACAAAATTATTGTTATGTAGTCTGGAAATAATACCACTAGAAACATAAATTGCCTTCAAACTGTCACATAAAACAATACTCAAATTTGCATTTTTCTCGTACTATTTTTCTGTTCTAATTTTATTATTTATCATTACATAGAACAGGATCTCCTGTATTATTAGAAACAGGTTTTTCTATTCGATTTTAAACATCTTGTCATCATAAAAGTTAATTTATAATTATGTTGAATTGTAAATTAACGATTAGTCATTAATATTACACGTATTCAAAAGTATTCAATTAATTAAATCATTCACATTCATTAACAATTCACATGTATTTGTTACTGACCTTTATTCGAGAACTCATCTATAATTATAGAAACTTAACCACTGATCGAGAAACAAATACCATTTTCTATTACCTAACAATTAGAAAAAAAATTCTATTGCTCTACTAAAAGAATCCGCAAAATTTCAAGGAAATTCGTAATAAATGCACATATTTTTGGTTTTTCTAATTTTTATAATAGTTCAAAGTAAACTAATTGAATGCCAATAGTAGTAGTTCTATTGTCGCTTATACTCTGTTTAATTCAATTGAATCAGCTTGACTTTGTTTATGCAATAATTGACGGAAATTTGTCCAGAATTTGCATCTTTTAAAACGATTTTATCCGATTTTAAACGATAAATATCCAGGGATTGCAGGGGTTGTTAACTAAAATCAAAAGGTTTATGGGGCGAATGATTTGAAAAATATTTTAAGGATTTCTATGAGGGTCCTTATGGATCGTTTCAGCAAAATTGGGACGCCGAGGCTTATCAAAAACGATCGTTTCGCACAATGGTGCGATTTTTAAAAGCTCTCTAAATAATTTCTTAATTTTCTCAATTGTATTGTAGAACTAATAACGTCAGCATCGAGTGCTTTTTGAGCAAATTCCAAATGAGTTGCGATGCCGAAATTATGCTAAAATTACCTCCAGAAATCTTCAAAAATTTGTCAAATTGCAGATTTTATATGAACGCTTCAATTTAATTTAACTAATTAAATGTAAATAATGCGGATTTTAGGTATACCTTGTCTATTTCTAAATGAGTACCTTGACTGGGCGCGTTGGAACTAAAAATGTCCAGCTTGCAAACGATTTTGACGCCTTCAACATTGATTTTCTCTTCATTTTGTTGTAGAATAATGGAGAAAAAACGAAAAAAATCCACTTGAGCCGTTCTTAGTTGCTGTTGAAAATTGCGATATTGTCTATAGTGGGCATTTTTTCGGCTTTTAAACGAGTTACAAGAGTCACGCTTTTCAAAACTCGAAAATTTTATTGAGTTGCCATAAAACTTGCAAACATTTAAATTAATCCCGGGCAATAATGTGACTTTAATTCAAATAATTAAACTAATTAAATATCACTTTATAGTCTGTTTATTGTTATTTAAGTAACTCGGCTTTAAGAGCGTTAAAATTCGGTTAATTCGTTGTCTAAAACGGTTTTTTTTAAACAGGGGCCCTTATGCCTTGGTTATTGTTTTCTTAGAGGCCTATTGACGACTATACAGTCGGATAAAATACGATCTTAAGCCAATGAAACAATAAAAAGTTCCTAGTATTTAATCCAATCCAGATAATAAATTATGGAAACATATAAAATAACAATAAATCAAATATTCCGCAAAGAATGACTAATAATAATAATGATGATAATACTAATAATAATATGAAAGCTATTCTTCCATCAAACTTCATAACAATATCGTAATTTCGAATTGATGCTATTTTATGAATCGTAAATTATAATCAAACAATCGTTAACTAAGTACTTAATCTTTCTTTTGTTGTTCTTTCTCCCTCTTTTAATTTTTAGAATTTATTTAAATAAGTAAAGTTTATTATCTAAACATATTTCCCCATTACTATTATTATTAATATTAATCGAAAAATTAATGATTTGTATCCAAAATAGAAAAATTTCTAATAAAATTGTAAAGTCATAAAAACTTTGCCACAATACAATAAATGTATTTGTTCTCTTATTTAATTAAGCAATATCCAATTGTTTCCCGAAACAATAGAAATTATATGTATATATATACGATACTATATTGATTAATTTACATTAGTTAACCATATTTTTTTTTAATTTCCTGTCTACTTTTATGTTGCACGTTTGCTGTCTTTTAAAATTTATTCCAATCATTATTAGAAACATTTGTTTCAAGATAATAATAATGATAGTAATAGTAATAAACATTAATTGCCGACCTTGTGTTATCATTGTATTAATTCTTCTACAATTCATTTTTTTGTTGATTATTTTAAAGCTTTTCGAATTATCGATGGAAAAATCCGCGAGCGACTCAAATTAAAACAATACTGTCGATTAATCGTAAATCGAAAAATTTGATTAGACATTTGAATAGGATTTGATGCAATTATAGAATTAAATATTTGACTAATATAAGTTGTGTCAACAATGATGAACGATAACGTTTTTCTATTGATAAAGAGATTTGAAGATTTTTAATAAATTCGGTAGACGGTTGGCGATAATTTATAATTTTTCGGTAATTTATTGAAAACCAACTCTACAATAATTTAAAATATTTAGTTTAAATTCTATTTTTGTTAAATTTATTTTTGGATAGTTTATCGTAAATTATTAGGTAATTACGTAGAAATATTTTTCTAACATTTATCAATGACATTCTAATAGGAACCTTGCCCTTGTGGACTGCAACTATTTATAAATATGCAAACTTATCTGTTACTAAGTTATACAAAATGATTCAATTTCTATAAAATGTACAATCTCCGTTATAGAATATTAATTATTGTTACATAACCAGGTGCCTTTCTGCATATTCAAATTTTTATTATCTTCATTGCTATTATTATTGGTAATATTATATAATGACAGATAAAAATATGAAGCACAACTTGCGTGTTCATTATCTTAACCTTGACAATGACCTATGTAACTATGCATTTATCGTTCCTAGTTTTTGTAAGTGTAATTTATTACTGTCTCGTGTGTCATTGATAAGGTGGAAAACTTTAAAGTCTATTTTTGTATTAATTGTTGCCGTTTTTCCTCAACCTTATCCTTCACAAGCATATTTCGGAAGATTAGCAATAATTTGTTGATATAAATCAACATCAAAACAAAATTTTGTTTAAATATTGTACGGACGAGACAGTTTGTCTCCTGTATTTTTATGTTCTTTGTTATTATAATTATTTATAAAATCCACGACTCTATCAAATTAATAATTTGCGTCGATAAGAATGAATGCCAGACTGACATGAAACTATATTCGCCATCGATTTTCATCCCTTTGAGTTTCAAGAGTCGATCAAATAAGGACGTTTCGATTTACATAAATTCATTCATACTTTGGTGTAATTATTTTGTAATTTCTTACGCAATATTAGTCATAATGTAAAAACAAGGTGATGTGTTAATTGTTTTTTTTTCTGTTATACTCCTAGGTCGTGGTGCTGAGAATTTATTAGAATTTTGCCAAAGACTTAAAGACAAATTCCAACTATCGTGGAAGATGATTTCATTAGTAGACGTTATATTGAAGTATGCCAAAGAGGATCAGGAGGAAGCATGGAGGCAGATCGACGAAGGTATTTAATAGAAATAAATCACCTTATTCCCAACATTACGGTACTTTATGAATCAAGGTTCAATATATCTTGAGGCTTCATGCATTTTAATATAATTCCAACTCAACACTTATCGCCTTGTTTGCCTTTATTTGACCTATGCAATTATGACCAAGTTTTTATCTGTTTTTTTCATTTGCTTTTTTTGTGTTGAAAGTAATCGTAGTATTGCGAGTTGTTTGCTTTATTTGTAAACTACCTGAAAGTAGATGATGATTACTTCAACTATGAGTTGAGAAAAGTTGTAAATTGTGATCATCAATTATAATAAGAGAATATAGTGCAACTCTTTGTTAGTGCTAATATCATTCAATTATCTTTTAACGAGAAATCTCGTGCCCTCGGATAAGAGCTCTGCAACATTACTTATTCGTTTCAGACTGGCTCAGTGCCGGACAGGATTATTTCGGTCCCGGTGACGATTCTGAAACTCGCATTAGACATGAGGTGGAATTTTCCAACACGAAAACTTCTTGAAATCTTCTTTCTATTGCTATTTTGTCTCCGGAAAACAAGCGAGTTATAGATAATTAAATGTTGTTTTGGCACAATAAAATCCGTTCAATTTTTGGCGATTTCCCAGAAAACTAGCAAGCCGATTGGAAAATTTCTTAAATATTGGGAAAACACTTTCTATATTCTGTAAACTCGGTCCAAATTATCGGAAAATAAGCAATATTGGGTAAATTGTGAGGAAATACAAAAATATGGTAAATTCAATTGGAATTTTCTGAAATAGAAAAAATCTTGGATCAGTCTTGAAATTCTATTTTAATTTTGCGAGATATCGGCTTATACCGGTTGTTTCATCTCGAACTATAAGTTCTTATAGCAACTGCTCTTATTTGGCGAGCGAGGAGGATCTCTGGAGATTATTTTAGCGAAATTTTGCTCCCGTAGTTCGTTTGATAGTTGAAACGTTCGTTTCTTACCAATTACACACACAAAATTATTTAGAATGACTTGAGGATGCCCCAACATTAATTTTTCCGTTTCTCTCTATTTTATTCTGGATTGGGTAGGAGTATTTTACATTTATTCTGGAAGATGATGGAGAAAAATGGAACCACTTTTGAAAATCGTGAGTTTGTTAAAAACGCTTTTTGGCGAACCTTAAATTTTCTGAAATGATCTCCAGGGGTCCTGTAAATCCTTAAAATATTCTACAAATTGCTCGCCAAATTAGAGCTAGTCCGAGATGAAACACATGGTTTTCAATTTGAATTGAAAAGGCAATGGCATGGGCCTCCTAATGGCAGTTGGCTCCGTCTACTCGGCCAGTTCAATACGGGCCTGATAAGGTTAATAAAACATAGAAATCTTTTCTATTATCAATAATATCATCGTTACCATTTCAATGTCTATTGTATAATCGATATGGCAACAACGAACCATATGCACATACTAAAAATATTATAACCTTTTGCATTTATAGTTGTCATAAATTACAATTTAACGATTCTATGCAGTTGTTTGAAAACAAAACACTAGACACTATTGCATTTCTGTTGTTTCCACCACCATCTTGTTAACATATCAACATTTCAAAATAGAAATTAATTAAAGAAAAATGATGATTTTTGCAGCATTTTTGGAGATCCGCGCCTTGGCCGCAGTCGAAGCAGCCCGTTATACATACCATCATATACCTTATCCGGGCTTATATACAACAACAGCAACAGCAGCAGCTGCAGCAGCCGCAGCAACAATCTATCCGCCCGTATACATACCATCCATGTCCATATATCAACATTCTGCTGCCGCCCTTCTTGGTTCGGTGCCGCCCAATACATCGCCATCACCACCACTACCACCAACAGCCGCCCCCACGCTCATCCGTACTACCAGTCAAACGTGATAAGGTAAGCTGTAAGGTTGTTTTGTCTTCAGATATAGCCAAATTCGGTAGCTATACAAGGTGAGTCATAAATAACATCTTGCCAGGCAGTTATTTTTTTGAGTTTCTGTTGGAAATTTGGGTTTTACAGCCAAATTCCTCAGTAATTCAGGTATAGCTAAGCGGTTTTTCGAATTTCTTGGAAAATGCAGTGAATTTTGCGCCAATTGTTTTAACTTTGATTTGGTCGAGTTCTAAATTCGGCGAATCTTAGATTGAGGGATCGATAGTTGGATTAACCTCGTGTCGCTTTGATAATCTTATTATGTTAACCGATAATGTTACAATATAGCAAAATTATATTCGGATTTTGGCTTTAATTAGTCCCGTAACGGATGTAGAAATAATAAATTTCAACTGACCAATAGAATAGACAATACTGACTCTTATAACAATTAAACTAGGGAGGATAGAAGAGGATAGATATAGGTATGGATTATAGTAGAAAGAGCTCCAGTCGTTTCTGCATGTATACCGCAACATTAACCAAAATCGTAAAACGCACTTTATATCCATTTTATGGCATTTGTAAAATATTGCATTTCGAGTATAATATATGCACTCAACTGCAACAACGACTGACGCCGCCACTAGCACCACCACAGATAACGACAACCATCATTACTATTACCGTCATATTTAATGATTTAAGTTGATTTGGATAATTAAAAAGAAATCCACGCGGTTGAAACGTCGGCGAAAAGGTGAGCGTTTGTGGTTTTACAACTGCATTCAAGATAGTTTCCAGTAGCAATTTACTACTACACTTGATTATTTTGTGGTTGAATGTAAAACTTTTTTTTGAATTTAATTTAATTTAATTTAATATCAACTTGTGGTATTTATATTGTATTATGTTTAACAAAATTAATAAGCTTAACGATAAGTTGTTGGAATTGTAAACAATATTTTTATGACACTCAATAGTGGAATTGTTCTATTTGATAAATCGATTTTTCTACAACTGCACGATTAAATTCTAACCCAATCTAACAGTTAACAAGGAATATATATTTAGATTAAAATAGACGCAAAATTCTAATTTTATATGGGATAAGTTTGAGTTGACGTTTCCTGCAATAACATCTGTAATAATTTTAGTAAGACCGTTAAAGAATTCTGTAACATAGTCGTTTTAAATGTTTAGTTAAATTAAACACCCGGATTTACATATTGGCGTATAAAATTCCTGAAAAACGTTCATTTCCAATATCGATTGTAGAAATAGCAAATTAATATGTAGGGAACATTTTACAGTTTTATACTTCCTATACACATTTCTCTATACTGTAGAGTGGTATAGCTATAGTCGTAAAATACAAAACTGGCTATAAAACAGGCTTGCAATACTGTAAGTCTCTCGGGGTACATTTCTATTTCTAACTCTTTCCGACTGTAACCAATCGCATCCAAGTGTCTTGCTTTCTTATAGATTTCGTTGAAATTTACTGGTTTTATAGAGCCTCATTGTAGAATTTCCAAATTAGAAATCCTGTAACCGAAAATTTAAATCGTCACTTTGACAATAGTATAACTTCTAGTGACCTAGAAATCTTATAAATAGTCTACACCTGTCCAAACTCTATTCTTGTTCTCTAATATTAATTTTATAGCTTTTGTTTATAAATAGAGTTATACATAATTAGGATTATACATAAAACCTGTTGTCAATTTAAATCAAAATTGTTAGTTTTAGAAATATACAAGCAACCATCAGCTTGACTTTATTAAATCGATATTGAAGTGAAAAAAGATAATGATAGTGTCTGACACCTGGACCAAATGGCATATCTATTATACGAAAAAAAACGAGCGTTATTAAAGTAGCAAAAATAAAAAGCGATGAAAGAAACTTCTATTTTGTTTTATAATAAAATATTGTACAAAAGAATACCGTGCAGTTGTAAAATTATAGCTCTTTTGTTGTACAATCGTTAATATGAAAATAACATTTTTAATGGTCGACGATAAAAAATATCGTTTTGTAGAACGGAAGAGATGAATAAGATGACGACGAGACTAATATTTAAATCTATACAACGAAACTTTCAAGAATGCTAATTTAATTCCTAATAGTTTCCGATAAGGATCTAGCCATTCAAATAACAACCTAAAGTCGAATAATTCAGTAGTTAATTAATATATAATCAATTCGGAAAGGACTTGGGGCTGTATTATAAAACTCCACTAAATTGTTTTTATTTTCAGCAGTAAAGTTTGCCTACCGGTAGATGTTCTTCAATTACAGTTCAACTATTCAATTTAAAATCTATCAATTTCGCGATGCTCGTGTGTGGTAGACTAGTAGCGGTCCCCATTTTATTCTCCAACGAATCGCAACAATAGCCTGTCAATTTTATTATTTTCAACTACCACTTTTCCAACTTAAGTACCTTGAGCAGATAATGATTAGTGTTCGTGGAAAAGTTGTAAAATTTCTTGTTTGTATCAACTTATTGTGTAGAAAATCTCGCCTGCAATTTTTTTTCTAATTGCCATTTAGAAAATCATTACAACGTGCTTGTCTAATTTTAATTTATTAGCCATTTTAATAAAACACGAATGTATAAAAAATAAATAAAATATTTAAATATTGCTGTAAAATCAGCATAAAATATAATTAGCATGTAATTGCAGCTTTTATTTCTTGCATTCGCTGTTTATAGTTGAGATTTAGCTCCCCAGGATATTGAAGATGGCTAATTTTAATAAATAATCAAATAAATTTACGTTTTTGTATTCGTATGAACCAGCATTGTAATAATCGATAATTATGAGATCTGTTAAACTGATTTTTATGCGCATTTTTTAAGATTTACGATGGAAATAGAGTTATAAATCATGTTACAAAATATTCATAATATAGTGGCGAAAATAAAATAAGACAACAGGGCTTTATTAAATAAATTACTAGTCTAGGTACTACTTTTTATACATGCGTATAAAATTGTAGACATGGATATTTTTAAAACCGTAAATTTCGAAAATAATTACCTGTCTTTATTGTAAAACTGTTATACTTTCAATGGAATTATTTATGATAATAATTGATTATTGGCTATTTTCTAAAAAAAAACATGATAATATAAAATTAACTGTAACCGATTTTTAGTTAAAGGTCCCGGTAATGTGTTCGTAACTCACGCATTATGGACACATGTAACATGCTTCGATTAAATTAGATAGCCGTGTAGCGTAATTTAAATTGCAAAGCCAACAAGTTTTCGGTAAATGATTGCTTTAAAAAATCGAAAATTCTTCAAAAATTTGCCGTGATTGTTAGAAGCCGATGATTTTCAGGTTCCATTGAACCAAGATAAATTGTTATAATTGTCCGGTTTATAGATAAATAACGAATAATGTCAGTAAACAAGCAAATTGATTCTACTATTAAGATAAATCTGGTCTATAAAATATAAATTTATAACAGAATGTGTCGGAAACATATAAAGAAATACAATTGTATTAATGTTTATAATTAATTGCGCAATTTTATTGGTCAGTTTAATAATTCGATTTTATTTTAGTACAAAGTAAAAGTTGTTGCAATTCGTAGAAATACAAATTGTATTTTTCCCACGTCTAGAGTCGATTTGAGAAATCCATTTTGTAACTTTACGACTGTATCGAATTGGTTTTCACTCTGAAAAGAGAATAAAATATACATATAGTATAACTATAATAGAACAAAATATGCATACACCTCTATATGTATAAATAGTAATAAATACATTAGAACACGTGTGATTTTAGTTCGGCTAGTTAAATCTTGAAGAAAAATCATTGTTACAAATTTAGATTGTCATGGGATAATTGTGAAAGGAACAATGTTGTTCACTTTATTAAATTTATATTCGTTTAGTCTCGTCAAAATTAATTGATTTCTATCGTTTCTCTACAGGCGCATCCACCAATTTTACAACGCAATTTATTACGCCCGACTTCCTTTATAGTCCAATTCAAATACGCTTACAAATTTATTATTAAATAGTTTTTAATAATCAATAGAAGATCATAAACTGTTCAATTTTATTGTTGGATTTGTATAAAAAAAACTGCACTCTTGTTCCCCTATTTGGATCAACTTTGCTGTCGTCCCATTTCAAAATTTAACGACTCTTCTTGCTCATATGCCCCGCTAACAATTATTTCCAGCCAAAGTTTTACGATTTTCAAGAATTCCGCCGATAGAAGACGATTGTACAAGAGAATCGTAAATCATAAACAACCATAATTTCTCCGTTTAAATTATTCATCATTGATTCTTGCATATTTTTTTCAATATTCTATCCGATCTATTGTTAATATTCTTCTTTCATTTATAAATAGGATTAGTAGGAGTGGTAAAAAATCATTCAACGTGAAATGAGAGAAACTTTAAAATTTATGGCAATACCGGAGTTGTAATAAAATCCATAATGTAATGTAATTAAAATTCTGCCACCCGACAACGGCGGCAACTATAATAAAACACGAATTAGCAATGTTGAATAGTTGAATGTGCCTGAAATTGCCAACCATCACTGAATTTATTGAATTGTAGAGGTGTAACTTGTGCAACTCTAATTTCTTTTCAGACTTTTACAACTTGAAATCGTCAATAACATTCCGACTTCAAACGAACATTTTCTATTAATACAATTTCCTATTTTCTCGTCTTTCAAATACTCAATTTTCTATTAATCGCACGTTAAGAATTAGTTTAATCGATTATTGGAGCTTCTGTTTATTGATCGTTTAAAAGAAAATCTCGATGAGAACTTCTATTTTGTTCGCAGTTTGGAAAGTTTTAGTATGTGGTTAATTAGAGCAAAACCTAGATGGATGTGTGGTTGTTTTTCGCGTTATTGTTGGTGCTTTTTATAGTTTCGCCTTTATCCCATCTTCTTTGTTGTTCGTATTCGGTTCTTATGGGTCGTAAAATTTTTGATGCCAAGTTATGCCTTGTAAATCAAGTTATGATGTTATATTCTCGTCTGCTTTATTGTATAGTTTTGTGCATAACTAACGACTACTTTATAGTATTCTCCTTCATATTTATTGTTTCTTTTTGATAATTTGTTTCGTTTTATTTCTCACAGTACACGATTATTCTATTTTAAACTAGTGCAGATTTCTTCAAAGCTCTTTGAGTCTCGAAATTTGATCGAATTTCAGTTATTACTCTAATCGATCGTTGAAATCTCCGGTTATATTCATGTAACATAAATCAAATGTGCCAAATGTTATTAAATAAAAGAAGTAAATAGAAATATTGGCGTTTTGCGTATGAAATATGGCCCATAAAATACTTTAATCCAACATGTACACATTAAAACATCTTGTTATTATATGGTCTACTCGAAATGAATTTGAAAAAATTGTGGAAAGAGACGAATATGTTGCTGTTACCGTCTATCATTATCATTAGACTTGAGAACGAATAAGAGCGCTACACATAAAAGTCAGGAAACACATATATTACAAAGTTTATATGGGTTTTTTTCGCAGATTCAGTCTGCAAACGAAGCCGCCAACTAAAATGTGTAAGAGGTGAAAATATTTCAATATTAACCAGCGGTACAGCTTCAAAACAACTCAAAAATAAAACAAATGGACGTTTCAATCGCGAGCACATTGCTGTTGTTGCTGCAGAACTAAAAAAAATTTAACCAATCGTAAAATGTCTGTTGTGTTAGTTAAAAGTTATGAGTTGAGAACCATAAAACTGGGTCGGTCAAGTTTTAGAACGGAATCCATCAAAATGACTGGGCAATAAATGGTAAATGGAGAAATTGCACTTTGCCAAATATTCTAATACGATTAGTAATTTTTGTAAACGAACCAAATTCCGGATTTTATTGAATGTTGACAAATAAACTGGAAAATTTCGGTAGATACTCGTCGAAAATTCAATCTAAATTTCTATGGTTGCATCGATCGTGAATTTCTGTAATGAGACTTATCGAGACAAGAAATTATCCATTGGTAGACTTATAGTCGGATAAAATTTTCAGTTTTGATCAGCTGTATTTGAATTTGAGCTTAGAATTATTACGTTTCGTACGTGTACATCGTTGTATCAATCTTTACAGATTTCTAATGGTGCGGATTTCTAAATTAAAACTTAAAAAGCTGTTTTTAGAGAAATTTTGGCAATTCGTTACCCCAATTGAAGATCGGTAGTTTATTTGAACAATACAAATTTCAATGCAGGACAAAATTTCGGAATAGGTTTGCCACGAATATAAAAATTGCGCCTCTTTGAGGCGTATTTTTGTAATTTTTCAAATAATTGAAGAAAGTTTAATAAGCTAAAAGGATAAGCTATGGAAAATTATAAAATTCCATCCAATTCTGCACATTTTACCATTTAAAGTTCAATAACAAACATATTGAAACTAAATATTGCCATAAACTCAACCTTGTTTTCAATATTCTATGCATATATAGGGAAAATATTTGAATTTAAAACTGTTTAAAACCATTGCAGAGATATAAGAGAGTAATAGTGGAAAGACTGTATGAAACAACGTTTCACAATTGCTATTCTGATGATATTTGAAATATTTTACAACCACTTTTACAGGATATTCTAGTTATATAGTAGTATACGTGTGCAATGTTAGTTATATCGTCGTATAAAATGTGAAAACTTTACGAAAATACTAAAATTTATGAACGATGTTGTTTTATTGTTATATTATCATTTAATTATAGTAATACGGTTTTAATACGATTTAATTAAATCAAACAGACGCTACTCATCGAATTGATCGAAAATTGGAACTTTCTAAATTTAATTGAGTTGCTTAAATAAGGTCAATTTTAATAATTAAAGGTTCCTCATTCTTCACTTTAAGTCAGCTGTGGTAATTTTTTTATCAACTAAATGCTCAGTTACGAAACTGGAAGATTCTTTATTATTCTTACATTCAAAGGTGTGAGCGCAACAGCCCAATTTGGTGTCCAAAACGTGCCAATTTGTGGCAATAACTTGCTAGATTTTCGAAATATTCCAAAATATAATGAGTGTCTTTCTGGCAATTGTCACTATTTGGTGAGCAGTTAGAAGAATATTTTTACAACCACTATTTTTAGTACAGTTTAGTCGAGTTGAAAATCGAAAATTATAGCACTAGTGTTAAAAGTGGCAGATCACTTTGATTAGTTCAAACTAAAATCAATTGAGGATTCATTTGGAGATTATTTTAGCAGAACTTGGGCCTCGTAGCTCATTTGAAAGTTGATCAAAAAGCAATCGTCTATGATCATGTCGCAATTTTCAAAAACGCCAATTTCATTCAAGAATCGTTAGAAATTGATGCAATCAAAAAAAGAATAATTATGAGTCAATTGAAAATCACACACGAGCTTTAAATTCTGGTAAAATTGTCTCCAGGGGCACTTAAAACTGCCAGATAATGGCAATTGACATATAAACCCTTCTTTTTCATGATTTTCACATTTTGGAGACATTTCCCTGCATAATGGGACCAATATCGTTTATTTTGCAAAGATTCTTACACAGTAATAGGCGCTTTCCAAATCTCGAAGGAATTTTCTCCCAGATCTGTTAGTTTTACAGAAAACTAATAAAAAGCGTTGCTTAATCATTGGATAAGCGTTTTCAGGATGCGTTTTAAAAATCCAATTTTTTAGACTTATTGCGGAAAATCGAGGCAGTTTTGTGGTCGTTTAGAAATAGCGCAGTCGACAGGTTTCAATACGTAAAAATCGCACCATTATCGGGGATTGTAACTATAAAATTTATATGAAGAAAAATTATCTATTTATTTGTTATCTAAACATGAAGGTTGAACAAAAATAATATTTTATTATAATATAAATGTTATTTTTTTACAAATACATAAATAGTGTTAGATGCAGTTATATTGGTGTTATAAAATAAATGTAATATAGTGAATTTTTGCATAAATTTCAAACATAAACTCTAAATTGTAAAGCAAGAACCACAATACCGCCATTTTGTAATAAAAATGAAACCATATATGAATATCTACATGTATAGGTGTATATTTCAATAAACGTACATAAAAAGGGAAAGACAAAGACAGGGAGAGATCAATGTTACACATTTATTCCGCCATATTTTATGGCTCGTAAACATTTTTAGTTTGTAGGTAATTACACAAATTAACTATGGACAACCTGGCAATAATAAAACTTAATAGCTTTTTATTAATTACTAACTGCGAGAAATATTTTGTAAATGCAATTTATGGAGATATATGCAATTAAATAGAACTCCATTTCTGAAAACTCCAATTCAAAACTCTAAAGGCGCAAATTTCCAATAATCGAAACTAAGATTCATTCAAGGTTGGAAATAAATAAGGAAATAAATGTACCGTACTATCTGCGGCTATAACGTATCCCTTCAACACCACCCCTTCGATTTTTGATATAAAATAAGCTGCTGAATTGCCGAATTTAGCCAAAAATACGGAAATTTATTCGATGTCTCTTTGGTTTACAAAACAGAAAAAGATGACCTTATTCGATGGACACGTTGTATAAATATGCTTGATTGATTTATGTTCAAGATAGAGGAATTGAAATTTAACATTGACGATATGTCAGAGTTGTATGGGGTTACAAGTGGATAATTAATTTACCTTTTCTATTACACATTAACATTTTTGAATTGATGTCAAGTTAACGGTATCAAAGTGTAAAAATAAGCGAAAAAATTGTTACTAACAAATTTATAAATTCAATGGGTAATTTTGAGTTTAAATCATCCCTTATTTTCTGTATTTTATCCATCATTTTTCACTCCTAATCACCACATAATTGCAAAATTATAGGATTATTGATAGTTCGCTATTAATCTTATCAATTAAGATAAAATACATTATCGTTAATATGTAAAACTTTGTCTGTTACTAACGGCTTTGAACTATAAAAAACCAATCAATGATTGATAGAAGGGAAAAATCGAATAATCGTTAATGATAAATAAGTCTTTTATTTCTCTATTTTTCGTAATTTCAGTTTGGTTTATGTTGATTTATTTTTAAAATGAACCAATTCGGAATTTTATAATTTCTTTTTCTTTTATTTGTTACAATTCAATCACGTATCGCATAACTTTTGATTATCATTGAATTAGGGTCTAAATTAAAGTTCATTTAAAGGGTTCATATCTTTATCTAAAACGCGTAATAATTTAGACACGTGTCTTGGTTAATAAATATAGTTGTTTTTGAACTTTGCATGATAACTTTAACAACCTGCTATAAGCTCGGAAAAAATCGCTTTATAACTTCGGAAAATCACCGGTTCCAAGCAACCTTATCAGAAACATTTCCGTATTAAAATCGACTGGCCAAATTGCTTTTATTGAATTGGCATCAGGATTATCTAGAATTTTATCCATTTTACCCTATTGATGTCCTGTTTATAACCGTCTGCATTCTATAATTTAGACTTTAGATGATTTTAGCCCAATTTTCTTAATTCTACCTGTTTTAGTTGCATTTTATTAGCCTAAATTGTGCGCTTACTCTTCTCGAAAAATCACAATAGAGTTATATTTGCAAATCTTGGAATCCAATTTCAGAAAACCCACAATTTTATGCTCAACTCAAAATTTCCAACGAAATAACTATGAAATTGTTGTTTCGATTTCCAGTTTTCAAAAATTCTAAATTTGTGGGCGCAACTCAAAATTTCTGGCCACTCTGTTGGTTCGGTGCTTAGATTCGAGTTTAGAAAAGTGCCAAATTTACCCGGATTCGAAATTAAGGCCCCTTTCGCGAATGGAAAATAACAAGATGTTTGAAATGGATTTGTTATCAAACCAACAAACATTTAGCCATCGATTATTGTTGGTTACTCGAATTATTTTGTAATAATGGATTATTAGTTCGTGACTTAGGTAAATATCGAAATATGGATGTGATAATGGTAAACTAAAGGTCAGCTTGTAATAATTGCTTATCTTGTTTATATTCTCTATTTGGAGAGTTTACTTTCGCCTAAAAAACTTGCTAGAATGTAAAAGTATAATGTAATATCGAATAAAAATGAATTAATGAGCTGATAATTTAGATTTTTTTGCGAAATTTTTATTTAATAATTTAATCAATTTGCGTCATTTTATAAAATAAAATTCAATTATTAACTCTAACAGATACACTACTTAGAAATATCCGATTGCCTGCCAATTTGTCATTATTACAACAGGAAATAGATCAATTTCTAATCTTTAAATAGAATTTCTTTACAATATTGAAGGGAATTTTCGATTTTTTTTAACGCCAAATTACCATTGATAATATTTATTTCTGTTTCAGATAATTAATTGCCGTCTATTATCTACAGGTGCATAATTTTGGACAGTTTTACAATTAATTTCTATTCTGTTTTCTTGTTTTTGTTGAATTTTAATAAAATAATCCGTCTTTATGGAAATGTTATTTCGTCCTATTTAATAACAATAATAGAATTTTATTAGAAGAATTGAAGCAATAATTATCGGTAATTATTTTTCTAATCTCTCGAATTTCCCATTTCTGTTCGATTGTATAAAGAAATGGAAAATTCTAGTACTGAACAAAAACTTCTACTTAATCCAATAGAAAACTAGTGGTTTAATATTAGGGAGAAATTGAAAATTAGGAAAACAATTGTGTGTTAGTTGTATATAGATTTTTCTCTCGTTTTGATTTGTAAAAATATTGTTGAAATACCGAGTAATTGTCAATGTTTCTCTAGATAGTCGTAGTTTTAGTTTTGAACACCAACCGTTTGGTGTTGGGGTTTGTGTCCACCCTCCTCAAACCGGAAATTTATAAAAAAATTGTGAGGGTGATTTGTGATACATTCAATGACTTAATTCTAATACGAATTCTCCTCAAATTTCATCCGAATTATAATTGTTAGAAATCTCAATTGATTAAAATTTTAAACAAAATTAAACGAAATAGAATAGAACAATGTGAAATCATGTTAAAGAATTAAGTCGATATTATTCCTCGTTTATTGTTTTGTTAATTTTACATAATAAATTTATTGTTCCAAGTATTTTTGATGGATGGTGGAAATAATTTAACAAAAACTTAACCAAAGAAACTTTATTTTAATTTTTTGATTTGTGTGCTGAAACATTTTCGAAACTGCAGCTTTATTATTTTCACCATCTGTAAGGCATTAATATTCAAATGTGCTAGTTAATAATATTGTCTATTTTCAATTGAAACAAATTATTGTATTAAATATTATATGTGGTCATGAATTACGAGTCCATTATCAAAAATAAATAGCTCTAAGCTTGATAACTTATAAGTGTATAATTCAATATACTTATCTTTATTAAAATGGTGTTTTATTTAGAGAATGGCTTTCGATTCCGAATTGTAAGTAAAATTTGACAAAAACTGAGCAATAAAGGCTAAATTCCGGGTTTCTACGGTAAAGTTTGGCCAAAAATGGATGTTTTAGGACGTCGGAAGTCGAGAATGAGGCTCAAAAGTTGACTGGAAGCGACCAAGGGTGGATACTGAAAACTGATTCTTTCCAACTGCGGAGTTTACAGTTGGTTCCAAAATTGGCTTTTTTGGCCAAAAAATGCCTTCAAGCGTGAATTTAACGCCTGAAAATTTTGCCCAAAATTATCAAAAATGCCGAAATTTCTGTCGTGTTCGAACACAAATCTAACAAAAAATTGAAAAAGGGTCGAAATTTGGACCTATTATGATTCATTATCACTTGGAGACTGTAAAAAACTGATAAGCTTCATTATCACAAGGGAATGTCATTTTTCTCCTCAAAAACTACCATTCTGCGAAATTTTCAGGCTTCTTCATTTCTTCTGACAATTTCAAGAGGCCTTAATTAGTGCACAGTTGAGCTCCTATTAAATTTTGAGCCTTTAACCGGTTTATCATGCCTCGGCAGACGCCTTAATTGAGAGACATCTTTAAACGATACGAAATCGATAAAATCGGCTACTTTAAATTAAAAACAAGACAGATACTTACCTTGATATATCCGAAAGAACCACCACCTACCTTATACATCTAAAGGGTTTTTACGATCGAAAATTTATCGGCAATAAACGAATTTTATTGGTCAAGTTTTATTATTTAAGTTCTTGTATTTTCATGTCAGCAATTGAATGTAGTGTTTTTCTTATTACGCAATAAAAGATTTTCTTTTCGTAATATAATGTGCAGTTCTTTTCACTATTTTCATTATTATATTTAAAAAAAACCGAATTGTCGATTGTATTTATGAATTGTGTTTAGTACTGTTGGCTCAAAATTGGATCATAAAATATTAATAAAACCGTAGAGAAAAACTACAATTGTTGAAATTTTAAAGACTTGAGAATTTATTGAAATTTATGATAAAGTCATTTTAAAAATGCTTGATTTTTAATAGTTTTACTTTCAGATTGGGTTATTGCCCGCCATCTGTTTAACACTAGCCGTACTAAGAAATCGAAGTAGTTTTAGTGCTGTAATTCAGGTTAAATTGCAGGAAATTAGATGTAAAACTAGAACCCTGCAGGATGGAGTTGACTGGAACAATTTCAAATCGATATGGATTAAAATCTTTGACTGAAGCAGTGAATGTTAAAAATACAGGAAATTCGGTTCTTTGAACAAACACCACGGGCAAATATTTACATATTGAAATTACTAAACTTCGAATATCTGGTCAGTAAACACCGAAAAATAAGATTCTTGTGATGAATCATTAATCACATGGATGTTGTTAGTTATGCAGCGAATTGAAGCATGAAATTTGTATTTTATTTTTATGTTTTTCCTCCTTTTCGGATGGAAGCTTTTAGCCTATTTTTGTGTTGATGTGACGCCTACGGCTAGTAAGCATGACGGAAATGGAATTCGAGGGGCGTTTTCAATTGTGAGACTGAAAAACGAAACGACGAAACCAGGATTGAAATAGGAGTAAATGCTGGGGAACAGATCGAACTGAATGAATGTCTCAATTGGATTTTATAGAGAGCTTTCAAGGGCAGAATTTGATCTGTGATTTTCAATTATATCAATAAGTAGACGATATAAGAAATTCTACATTAATTCCGTGTAAAATTCTATTTTATTTTCAGTAAAAAGGGATCCATTTACGAAACTGGGGTGAATTAATGACACTTTTTCAATGTTGTGGGCGATAAAACCAGCATCTTTGAGGAAATTCGAGTTTTTCTAGTATTGTGAGTATCTCAGAATTGTTTTTGAGCTATTTTTAACATTAATTGTCTCTATTGCAGGGTCAGTTGGAAAAAATGAGCGGATAAGTGGTTTAGCGTTGGCGCCTTTTAGACGACAACAGTTCAATATACTGAAACTTGGGGGAAAATCACGAATATAAACAAATTTAGAGCGAGAAAGACATTGGTGAAATCGATAAACCATTCTTAATTGGATCACAGTTGAGTTGATTTAATTTGTTGATCTATGTAGAAGTCAAAACATCCCCAAGAATACCTTAATTAGTTTAATTCTAGAGGAGGCATTGGATGAGTTCGTTTGAAATTGAAACACACAATTTAAAAACAAGTACAATTCTAGTCACGTACAGTGGAAGCTTAACATTTTCAGTATTTTCACTATTAAATTTAAATGTTTTTCAAGTCGATGTATACTTACATTTATAACAAACGCGGATCTTTATCTTTGCCATGAAATTGAGAACATTTTAATACTGGAAATTTGTGAGACCGACAATGAAATCAGGACCGTCGTTAGCACCCATACAATTAGGCATTAGAGGGGCGGTACTCGAAAAATTATACTCAATTGAAGAATTTTGTTAATTTTACTGGAATTTTTCAGCTAAACTCTTCAGTTTCCTTGTCCTGAGTTACGAATCATTTCAATTCTATTTTCACACAAACGAACGAATTTCTGGAAAATTTGCCCCATTGTGTCAAAAAGTGAGCCTTGAATTTAATTTCCCAGCCAAATTACAGTTTTCTCGCGAAATTTTTGAAATTCCAACGAATTTCGAATCTTGAAATTGTACACTGAAAGTACTAAATTGTTTTGAAATCGTGCATTAGAATCAAATAAAGTAACGAAAACTCTCCAAGGGTGCTATTTTTTCAAATTTAGATCATAATTTTTTTAAGTGCTGCAATATTTCTAAAAATAAAGCCAATTTTTCCACGAAAATCGTGAAATTTCGAAATTGTCTTGGGGCTAAAGGCCACTTTTCCCAATTTTAGATTCTAACTACATAAGTTAGTAAAATATTTTCAAAATTGAGCAAAATCTATGGAAATATTGCTATATTTTACCGACTACTAGTTTTTTCCAAAATTTTGATTATGACCACCAATATTTTCGAAATAAAGCAATTCTAAAATTAAATTTTGGGCTAAAAGTGCTAGATTTTTCACAAACTTCCACTAGAATCAAATAAATTAAAACGTTTCAATATAAAAAATTATGAAACTAAAACAAGAGTAAAAAATTACATGCGGTGAGCAATAAAGGGCGATATTGGGCGCTTTGTCATAGAAATAGAACAACACTTGAATGATAGACGATGTAAAGCTAAATTGACAACTTCCCTTATTCCAACGTTCGAACGGCGAATAACCCCATGAAATTTTTTCTGTAGTAGCGGAAAGTGATGAGTAGAATAAGGGGTATCGTTGATAGAAATTGAAACGTAAGGATTTTATGACAGATTGTTATTTTTATCAGTGAAGCTCATAGAATCGAAGCGAATAAATCACCCGACCGTGGACAGTCAATTTTATTATTACAACAAAAAACCACCCTCCCAGAATTCGAGTACTACTCAAACGAGCCACGTTTTGTCCGTTTTTCGTCGAAATTATCTTATTTTGCACGAATTGAAGTTCAGATGAGCAGACAGTCTATGAATTCCTGCTTGTTTCCTCTACTGTTAACAACTTTGAGAACATATCGGAAGTTCCTCTTTCTCTTCTTCCATTTTAGCCGATCTATGTGTGAGTGGTTGTTGTATAATGTTCGCATAGTCTGGCAACTTTTAGCAATAATCAAGTTTGCAACTGTCAAAGTATTCCTGTTGATATTGCTTTGATGAAATATCATCGGATGTTAAAATTCATAAGTTTGACGAGTTAAGAATTGTGAAAATCGATTAATCTTTTAAAGAATATGCTCTTGCATCGTGCATCGGTTATTGTTGTAAACTCCACATTCTAGAGATAGTGTCTTAATATTTTCTCCACTATTAAAAGGCTTGAAATTAAATTCATAAATTACAACAGTTGGGCGATATTCTACAATTGTTTCCATAATTCATATAAACAATGATAACACGCTTGGTTAGATTAATACCGCAAAATATACTTTCAAGTTGATTTAACAATATCTATCGTTCTGTTGGAAGCTATTAGAATAGTAGATGAACATTGCATTCAAAGCTAACAATATAAAATGTACAATTCTGCCAACTTTTAAGGCATATGCAAAATAGAACGGTAGTTTCGATAAGTACAAAAGAGTGTCAGCTTTAAAGTTTGATTCCTTAAACTATTCACGTCGCAATATCACCATCATCATCTTATATTAATATGTAGATGAGAGTGCCAAGACACGTTTCGTTAATATTAAGTTTGCCATTTCGATTTAATTGTTCTTTTACTCAAATATCTTGAACGGTTCACGAAAGTTTTCCTTCAGCAAACTTAAAATGCGTACGATGTCGAAATGGGAATGAAATATAGTTTTGTAAAAGTTCAAGATTATTAGAAATTCTTCTTGTATCGTGCACATAAAAATCCAGAAAATAATACGAAAATATTTCCCAGCTTACAATCAACGAATTCAATCTAGTACAACGGCCAAATTCAACAAACTTCGATTGTTAATCACAAACTTTAACGCCTACACTATTGATATTCTACTGTGTTTATTGAAGACTATTTCGAATTTTTCCAACACTAACGATGGCTTTTTGTTTGGCTCAATTGAATTAGAAAATATCCAGTTATACAAACATTTTACGCATTAATATTCATGTAATTAGACAATCATGTTTACTGATAATCATTACAGAAGGCTTATTTAATTAAATGATTACATAATTCTCCCGTTAAAATTGTATAGATTTGAATACTTACGATTTATCTATCAAAATTGTAGAATTTCACCCGGCGCATCCACCAAATGTACACACACCTAATTTCCATTTTGCCTAAATTCAACGAATTTAAATTGATTTTCTCATTTGCAAATTATCGTATAGAAGATCAGATAATATTTCGAAGTGTCATAGCAGAAGTGAATTCATTTTAACGGAAATAGAACAGATGCGGAAGCGGAAATAGAAGCGAAAGGAATAAATTAACAGGTACAAAAAATTTGCATTTTTCGTCAATTTTTTGGGAAATTAACAATTTATTCGCTATATTCACTTAGAAGTTGCGGAAACGGAAGCAGAAATAGAGTTCTCAAATGTTGCGGAAATCAAAACCGATAATATTTAAAGAGTAATTTGATTTCTTTTTAAGGATTTAGAGGCTACAATTTGATCCCTCTCGCTCATCGGGAGCCTAGCTGATTGTGGTTTTTATAAACGAGTTTTACACACAAAATGACTCAGAATGGCTCAAACATTTAGCTCAAACACTCTTCAGCGGATTGCCTATGAAGAGCTAGTGCCATTTAAGTAAAACAGGCGGGATTTCTGTTCAAATAAATTGCTCGTGTCAGCGGCTGAATCTGTGATAGTTGCCTAAACAAATACGAGAATTTCAAGGGGCGCTTCTCATCTTTCGATTAAATTTCGCTATTATTATACAAGAATACACAATTTCAATCCAAAACAGATAAAAAGATAACATCTTCGCTAGAGTCTTCTCATTATTCTACAATGTAAGTATATGAAAGTGACAGTTTGTACTTGCTTCAACTCCAAAACAACAGATATACGCAACGAACTGGCTATTTGAGAAATTATTCAGCTGAATTTCAACTATAATCATCGACATTCAGATAAAAGAAAACATCTATTCTTGTAGGAGCGATGCTAATTTCAGTTACGACTACCGAAAAGTGGCATTGAGACCGTTCTATTGCTCGCAAACAGCATAAAACCCCTTGTTTATCAGCCCAAATTCAATATAGAAATGTGTTCGTTGTAGTTGAATGTCTCTAGTGTCTTGTTTGTTACAAGGGAAAAAATCGAGAGGCACTAAAACCTAAATAAACTATCGATTAGATAACTGGAACATGGCCACAATAACCGCAAATAGTGGTCATCAATGTGACGGATCAATGGACGATACACTAGTATTTGATTCGTTATTTTGCCGTAATCTTATCTGATCATCTTCAAATCAATCATCATTCTTCAAATAAATAGACAGGGATACACTTGCTAGAGATGCTGAATTATAGAATACAATCAATTAAAGCGGAGCTTAAGATATTGATGGTAAAACTGAAACACATCAACTATAGGCATTACTTTTAGTAATTCAACTCGGATTTTATCGTTTCTAACTTTTAATGCTCAAGTACGACTAAAATTCCAACCGCACTGGACAAACTGGATGGCGCGGCTTCATCAATTGCCACTCGGAGGCCCGTTACATTGCCTTTTCAATTTAAATTTAAATAGAATCTTTAATAAGCCGATATATCTTAACACTGGCAACAGATTTTAAAGAGGATTTTAACGTGAATCTAAGGACTTTTTTCATTTCTGAAAATTTCGATTGAATTTTGAGTTACAGAGGAAATTTTGTAGCGTTTCACACCCAAATCGATGCAGATCTATTGCGGAACTTGGAAAGCGCCAAATCTCATTTTTAACCGAAATTTAGAGATAATTTTCCGCTATAATCGCCCTCAATTGGCATATTTGTGAAGTCGCGCGATTAAATCCGTTTCTTGTCCGAAATGGAGATCAAACCGATGGTACGTGTGCGAAATTGCAGATTTAGTTTGAATAAAAGCGGTTCTAGTGGCCGGATTTTGAGACAAACGTTCAAGTATTAAAATTTATCTATTTGGTTGATGTTATGGAGGGCTTTCATTTTATGTAATATGTTATGCAGTCAAAGGCAAGTATGTGGTGGCCTTCCATCTTGCTCTTATAGGATCAACTTTGGCAACATTACAAATACTCATCTCCCATTCCTATTTTCTACTGGTTACGGTGGTCTTGTACAAAGACAAAGTGATCTTGTGATGGCTCTACTTTGCATATCAATCCTATTTCCAGTTGTAATGAATATTTCACAACACATCCTCAAGCAAAATCTTAGCATTAGAACGAACTTGGCTTAAATAGCTCTACCAGTATACTATCAGTGTATATTGTTAAATTGTAAGTATCATAGACGAAGAAACGGGAATTTTCTAACATTACTACTGTTATCAATCTAGCTTTGCGTTTGAATATTTTTATTACAATTTCCATTAGTTTTCATTTCGCAATTTCCTTGAATAAACTAGGAAATACTCGAATAAAAATTGTACATTGTGTGCAAGTTAAGAGAAAATTCAACGACCCAGAAACGGTTGTTAGTTGTATTTTTCCAGGCAGTAGAATATGAATAGAACTATATCTATAGTTACAATATTTCCGTCAATAACAATACGAAAGCACACCAAAGGATGCTTATCGATTGTAAAATAAGCTTTCAATACCGGAAAATTCATCGATTCGTACAACTTTTATAGATGAAGTATAATCAAGTTTTAAAAATCAGTCCCAATCGGGTTTATGACCCTCTCGCTTCTAATTTATTACGAGATTTACCACTTTTACGCAATTTATGCATTTCTACCCCTAATAAAATCGACATTTACAGGTGATCCCGCGAATAACTCGTGTAGTTTAAACAGTTTCACCGATATTTAACATTGAATTATTGCAGATTACACAAATCTATTCATATTTGAAACGGATGAAATAAAGTAATGGGGTTTTTATCGATCCGAATTGCTGGAAATTAGAATGACAATCATCCCTGGCGATGACAAAAATTGAATTTATAATTTTATCGACGATAACTGTCATGTACCGCTACCAATAAAAAACCAATTGATGAATACCGAAAATTCTGAAATTCTGTCCTTCGATGTTGGTGAAAAGATTCCGGCGACGATATCGACGTGGAAATTCTGTCAAGATCCACACGATTCGTTCGATTTCGTCCAAGTTCGTACGATTATTTCCAGGCACTGTGATCAGTTTGTTATAATATTGTGTTGTGTGGTGTGCGTTATCTTGTGCATTTTCGGGTAAATCGAGACTGTTCCGGTTGATAGCCGGAAAACGCGGAAAAACTCCCGAACTAATTTATGGTTAAACAATTGACTTACAAGAGTTAATTTGGGACTTATTAGAACTTTCAGTGGCTTTTTTTATATAATTCGTGTCGTTTTAATATTGATAATAGTGGATAGTTGTGTAAATTGACAGTGCCCTGTGCGATTAGTGAGGTGGTTCCGAAAAATCAGAAAATATACGACCAAAATCCAGACTTTCAGGTAAGTTTTTTCACTATTGTTTATTTGAGCGAACTTTGAAAATTCACAAAATTCTTCCGGTTGATTTGTTTTTAGTTTAGCGAACAAATCAGCTATTGTTACGTTTATAGTAACGATTAAGATCCCTTTTATAATCGAATTTTTTTGAGATTACGTGTAGGTGCATTAATCACCAAAACTCGATTTTGTTTGGCAATTACGCAAGAGAAACTTGTTAGAATTCCAGAATTATAGAGATTAATAATTTAAGACATTTTTTTCTTTTCCGCAACTGTTGGCAGTACTGATTTAATAAAATTCAAATGGATGTTTTTGTTCCAATTGCTCCATCTCCATATTTTCGTAACGGTTTTTGTTCGATTTTTTCCCGCTTCCTGTAAAACAAGAAATTAATAAAAACTTAATCCAATTAGGCAGACTTCCAAATGATCAACTTCATTAAAAGTCGATCGATTCGTTATTGTAAAAACACCGCTTTTAGTGCTTTTATACTGTCATAATAGAAGGTTGTTTTGGTTGGATTTGGGGGCGAAATTTCTGCTAGTTCCAAATTTTAATTCACTTTATATCTAATTAGAAGAGAAAAGATTTGTTATGGAAACTTGAAACTATTCAGAGTGATGTCAGTTTTTAAATTCACCCTTATCGGAAAATTGAGTTTTCTCCTACAAAATTATTTTGCAAAAGTTTAAAATCTCTCTCAATTTGCTGTTACTGAAGAAATTTACAAAATTCTCGCAAAAATCTGAGAAGAAACTTGAGCCAGATCATTTTTTTTATAAAAGCAAGTTTATTTTAAATTTACTCATTTGTGTCCTATTTGAATTAATCGTTGGACTGGAAATGTCCTCAAAACTCGCAAACCAAGACACAAATCATTCTTGTTGTTTTCTTGCACCCCTTCCTGGTTTTTTCTTTATTCTGGCGATATGCCATTGAAGATAATTACATCGAGATGACCCAGACTATCATGACTTCACAGTGTCAACAATAGTCAACTCTTTTTGCTTTTAACAGCAATATAAATATTAGAATGTAATTGTGGAGAATTTTGGGGTAGAAAATTTATGAAATTTGCTACTTAATCTTGGATAATTTTGGTTATTGAGCCTAATGGTGCTAATTAATAGGGCTATTTTAACAATTAACAACCAAAGTTGTAGGTGAATTAATAAAGTACTTTATTAATCTTGTTTTACATCCATTAAATTTAATTTAGGGCAATATTTATTTACAAGCGACACGATCGATAAATTTTAGCCCTTTTAAGAAAACATCATTATAGTTATAAATTTTTGTGAATTTCTCGATTAAATTTAAAACTATTGCTCAATACTAGCCGCCAATAGCTTAATTGTGGAATATTTCGAGAGTAAAATGAGGAATAAGAATGCAAACCGTTTGAATGTCATCTTTTGGCTCAATCCAATAAGCAGTTTTCTTTGTTCCCTTTATTATCCTTTTTTTCATTCTTCTTTGTTATGTTCTTATGGTGTTAGTTTTATTTCTAATCCGATTATTCGATCCTATTTTTCTAATTAACCTAAAAGCCAAATGTCTTCCAAGATGTTTGGATTAGATCATATATCCAACAAAAGGGATCTTATTAGTGCTTTAATTTTCTTCCATTCCTTTCTGTAGTGAATTTTCTAACGTTAAATTTGTTGGACTTTTTTGCATAGTATTTGGTAAGTTAATTTAGAAAATTGATAAATTTCAAGATCTCAAAGTTTGTTGGGGGATTACAAACGAACAATATACGATTTTAAAATACTTAAAACGAACCTCAAAGTTTCCATCAAACTTATCCGTTATCTCTGTTCTTAATCGAATTCTTATCGGAGAAATGCGAATTTAACTTTTATTCAATCTTAGTTTTGTTTACAATCGGAATTCGTTTAACGAATTATCGATTATTTCTATCTTTGATATTCAAATCCAGGGCACTAATGCATCGATAAAATGATCACATTTATTTGAAACTATAATTGATACGAGTTAGTATGGATAATAAAATGAAAATTACTAGAAATAACGAGTCATTTTTCTAATTTCATTATTGCGATTCACGCTAGTCAGCAATTTATCTGTTTAATAAACTTTATTGTAGTTTTGATTATTAATCAAATTAAAAAAACAATAATTTTATGGATATTTATTCAATCTTCTTTTGAATATCCCTATTCAAATAAATCTATCAAAAGAGACAAAGGCTGTGTTAAATCAATACGCTTTTATTATACCTTATGTATATCCTTATTTACATTTTCTTTTATAACAAAAAACGATTCTATTTCTTTATATTTTTTTTATAAATGTCATCGTTTTTTATATCTCAGTTTTCCGCCCTCAGTCACCCCATGATAAGGAAGTTAATTGGAGCTTTTAGATCTTTTATATTCCAAGCTTTGAGAAATTTAAGAAGCCTGCAAAATATTATCATATAAATTATCATTATTATTCTTTGATTAAATGGTGGTTAGTTTCATTAAATTATACATACAGGGTGGATTTTACGTCGAAATTAATGTCGCGTAGATTAGTTCGGACACTTGAGAAGTAAATTAACAAATCCCAGATTTAGTAAAAAACAAAGGTACGACACTAAATAAAGTATGGCTAATTGCTGATTGTACATCCTGTATCTAGAATTTAGGGGTGGAATTTCGGGTATAAAATGATAATTTAGAAAGGAGCTATATTGTCATGGTAATTTTTGATAAATCCATCTACATTTAATTATTATAAAGGTTGGAAATTTATAAGGCATGAAAATGTCAGAAAACCTTGAACTTTTGCATTAAATCAACCCTAATCTTTCACAACGATAATAATCAGTGGGTGTTCATATAAAAATTCATGTGTTGCATGGTAAATGTAAGTAAAACATTTCACTTTTCTTTAAAATATTTAACATAAATTATAATTCTTAATTTTAAACACACTTTTATTTCCGTTTTGTTATCTTTTCTATTCGATTAATTATAAGTTTTTGAGAAAGTCGATGTTAATTTTTTGTTAATTCATTAACTTTATAATTTAAATCTTAATCTTAATTCTTATCATTGATAAGAATGGTAGATAACCGAGGATTAGTGGGTTATTTCGCCAAAATAATGCAAACATTCGGTTGAAATTCTTACGGCTCAGAAGTTTTTTTGATAAATACAATGCAGTATTTCTTCTAATCAAATTGAAAATTTAAATTACGCGATTTGCTAAACTTGACTAACGTCTATAATTGGATTTACATTTAATTTCTAACCTTAAAAGCTCAATATTTATTATTTTTATTGTTATGGCTATATTTTTGAGCAATTTTTCAAATACTTTGGTTTAAAGATTATAACCAAGCTGTGAAAATTCTTTTCCGAATAAAGAAATTGCAATTCTTCCATTCGATATAATTAAATTATTTCCACTACTTTCTACTAGATTTTTCCACTTAAATTTACATTATTTGTTATTAAATGTTTTCAGACTCAAATTGTATGAATTGCTATCATTGTAATGGTAGAGTCAGGAATTTTTAAACATTAAAACAATTTAATTTCGTAAATTTAGATTCTTGCCTGTTTGTCTTTTTCTCATTCATTATAAATTCGCCGTCTGTGAACAATTTAAATGCCCAAGAGAAAAATAAAAACGTATAATTATAAAAGTCTGTGTTAGTTCATCTTGCAAAAGAATTGAATTTTATGAGATAAAAACTGGAAGTAGAAATTTTATAAATTACAATTCGATTTCATCACCTGAAACGGTTAATAGAAAAAACTAGAGAGTTTGCTTTAGCCATTTTAAGCCTTTTAAAAAATTGTCTAAACCGATCATTTTGTGATAAATCCTGATGAGCTACCGGGTCCAAATTCTCCTACAATCTACAGCGATCTTCGATTTTTCTAATCGCTCGCATATAAATCAAAAAATGCTAAATTCTGCTACATTAGTTGATTTCTCATGGTTTAGTTGTTTGAATTCGATTGAAAGCTATGTCAATATTGGGGGCATTATTCGAAATCCTTCCGACTATTACAAGTGGGTTCTTGATACGGTTTCTCAACAGACATTCCAAGAGAATTTCGGTAACATTTGTAAACCAAATAATTACACTTGTAGTTAACGGAAATTCTATTGTACTTATCAAATAATCATGTTGTGGTAAAATAGTCATATCGTCAATCAATTTCAATTGAATTTCGATATAAATTTCCTTAGAAATTAAATTATCTATGAGGTATTCTTGTGACTAAAATAAGACTTCAATCGGTTATTTATAATAATATTATTATAGCAGGCAATACATAATTATTGGTGTTGTTTTTGTCTTTCTCTCTTCTTTAATTTACTATTTGCACGCCCTTTGTGAGTCAAAGGTGTTGGCTTGAATGTGACACTAGGGAAATCATTGTATAACCCGACTATTTACTTTTAATTCCATCTAAAGTGGTATGTTCTGTGCTACATTAACGTTGATAATTTTAAAAACAATGTTTATAATAGCTGTACAACTATAAATACTAATTTATTGCTATTAATAGATTGTTTTATCGTCAATATTAACAAATAATAATCAATAAAATAGAGCTTAATCTAGTTGAGAATCGTTTGATAACTGCACTATAGTCCATTTGATAGGTTGATAGATTATGAAGTCATTAGGGATTGATCTATGAAACTGTCCAGAAAATCTAGTTATAATTACTTTGATGTTCAATCATCGTACAAGATTCGAAACTATTCCGACAAATTAATTTCGAATAAAATTACAAATTTTCGAAATTGTCCCATTTATTTTACAACACCACCGATTGAGATTATTTCGAAAGGCAACAGGTTTCGATTCGAAATCGTTTAATATCCAATTTTAGTCAGTTTTTATAATAAACTATCAATTGTGTTGGAATTTCATTCGAAATACATGAAAGACAACAAAATATTTCTAATCGATAGGAAAATCGTTGCAAATGGAAAACTTCAAGGTTGTGCGAATCTTCTTTCAACTTCCACATTGAGATTATCGATTGTGTGCTATCTGAACCGGTGGAGAAATCGTTTTATGTGTGCCATAAATTGGGGTAACACAATCAAGATAAAGGGGTAGTTTACTGTATGTAATGATGATATTAAATTAAATTTTAATTGAATTATTTTAACTGTAAAGTTTATCGTATTTTAAATGCAGGATAGATTAAATTTCCATCTATTTCCTTTAAATTCATTATATTTCTATCATTTTTTAAGCTGCAGTCAGATTAACTGGACTTTATTTTGTAAACTAGCGCTTAAATGCTGGATTTTTATTGGCCATTCTACAGTCAAGTTTACATAGCCCAAAATTTGACATAACCTATCAACACTTAACCGATATCGAGTTTTTGCTCTTAAATGACAAAAACCTGCGTAAATAGACCATTTATTGTCTGTCTTTTGTTATCTTATAGATTTAAAATAATATAAATACGTACTGGATCAATTCACCAGATATTCGGCGGTAAATTTGAATAAACCTGACATATTCAAATCTTTTGAGCTGTGTAAACTTGACTACAAAATAGCCAATAGAAGCGCCAAATTTCAATCTCTACACTTATTTTTATTTAAGAAACGTACCGAATGATCTAGAAAACGTTATTCTATTGGAATATGTGGCGTTTAATATAAAATACACCTGATACAGATATTAGTTTGGAAGAATATAGTCAATATAGTGCACGTAATATATTAACCTCGCAGTATAAAGGTTTATTGTGCTATATTGTATAAGGCAACGAGTTATAAACGGTATTTCTAAAAAGATAAATCAAAATGTATAAAGTAATAAAATGAATTTCTTTTACCGCCTACAATAAAACGAAGTAATCTGATGCCGTACTTTGGGTGTCTTTGACATTTTGCCTTTAAAGATGAAATAATATGGCACTATTTTTCGTCTGGTATCAATTTACAATGACCCCGTTTACATCTAGCCTAGTTACCAACACTTTAACTGTAAACACTCCGTGTTGTAGTGTAAAATTAGCCCAATTGTCGGTGTAAACTACGACTAACAATAGTGCCAACATTTGAAAAAATAAATAACTGATATAAACGACTTTAACCTACTTCTACAGTATTTGTCCGTAGTTTTGTTCTTTTTACTGACCAGTTGTCTTTTGTGGCGGGTATTTCGTTGTCTTGTCTATAACTTCGAATATTAGATGTAAACAGGGTTTGTTTTCCCGAAATTTTTAACATTCAATTTAAATAAAATTTGCTTAAGACCGAAAAAATCGAATAAATAAATAACCAACTGACCGTTTCCGTATAGATAACGAGTTATTTATTTGTGTTGGAATCATACTTCCTGTTGGATCAAACCGGAAATGGTTCTTACGTAAACATTTGTAGCACAGGTACTATACTTTTATGATATAGAAGCCGGAAGGAATTCGAATATAAATATATGAGAAAAATGTGAAATTTTATTTACAAAAATTTCAACTATATTCATATATGTATAATAAAATGACATTTGTACAAATTCTACAAATTCTCAAACATCCCGTTTAGCTGTGTGAGTTTTATTGGGTTTGTTTGTGGGACTTGTGAAAAATGTTGGATGTGCTGCTACAAATCGGATATCAGTGATTTCTTTGCTTTTCTGACTACTATAAATGATCGGAACCTTATTGAAATTCAAATATTCCGCACTATATGTTCAAAAATTGTGTTTCACGTATGATATTCGACTGGTTTATCGTAAAAAATTGTCGATTCGTGATTGGATTGAAGAATATACTCGGAAGATTGGTAAATAATCATAAAATCGATAAATTACATCACTCACACTTTTGTTGTACGAAGGTAGAATGGAAATAACAAAACTATTTCCATCTACAATGCTTTTAAATGTCAAGAAAGTTGTTTTAACAACACCACCAGCATCTACATTCTCTTAAAACTAACAGTAACTTCTTCTAATTTCAACGAGATGTTTTGTGGCCGTACAAAAACAAATCTACAATTTTTTCTCCGGCTTGTTTGTTCATTCCTTGGTTTTCCAAGATGTTATTTAAATTTGGAATTGTCTCAACTGACTTGATATCTTTATACCTACACTTCACAATTTGTTCTGAATGCCTAGCTTACTTGTATTTATGGGGAAACTACTCTTGTGAAATGTACTTTATAATTTCCAACATTTTCCCTTATTATTTGGAATACTTCTAGATTTTCATGTATAATCAAAATTTCCACAATATTTTCCAGAGCTTGTTGTGCAAAAACTTGAATTTTCATTAAAAATTCGATCGTCAAAATCTCCAATTTTTATCGACTTTTCCGGTCTCAAAAATTCCAAATCAACAAAAAAGTAGTTCGAAAAAATATGTTTAATGATAACTGGGAATTTGGTTATACAGGTTTGGCAACCCATTATTGGGTGGGGTGTTTACGTAAATGCGGATCATAAGTAGACATAAATCGTTCAAAATAAATCCAAACAATATCCCGCCAGCATTGCTGTTTTTCCGTTAACAATGAGATTTATCCATTGTTGATTGTTAAGCTATAAATTTACCGTAATACACGGTTGCGTATACGTAATTTAGCGACGTAATAACAGCAATTCAAGTGAAATACAAGTCAGAAGAACGACTACAACTCTGTCATTGATTTATTGTTTCTATCATCGAATTGAATCTCGTTAATTTGTAGAAAAATGGTGGATGCGCCGGGAAAACTACATTTAAAAATTGAACACTGAAATACTTGTTGAGATTTTTGTGTAAATTACTTCCAATTTAATATTCTCGCATCGTAGAGATGATTTATTAAAATTTTTCACGTATTTGTTTATAATTAATGAGGAAATCCCAAGTAGAGGAACAAAAGTAATGAAACGTTCTTGTATAAATATTACAACATATTTTGAATTGAAAATAAGCTAAGAAAGAGGAAAACAAGAATTACCTTTCCATAATTTAAATATGCATTGTAAGTTTTTGTATAAAGCATGATAAATTGATTGTACGTGCTTCATTACTTGAATGTTCAAATACTCGATCATAGTGTATGATTTCTTCTTATTCTCTCCCGTTTTCAACGAACGCTAATAGTATAA
Source organism: Hycleus cichorii (assembly GCA_013841215.1). Lineage (NCBI taxonomy): Eukaryota > Metazoa > Arthropoda > Insecta > Coleoptera > Meloidae > Hycleus > Hycleus cichorii. The sequence continues at coordinate 107,330 of JACDRQ010000047.1, read as the reverse complement.
ATAATTTATTTATGTAGCCATAATATGAATATTTATAGTGTGTATAACATTATAACGTTTTAAAGAAATGAGTATCTGCAATATAAGTAACGCTATTATGAAAAAATAGTGTTATCCAACGCAAAATATCGCATAAGGGTGTGTTAATCGACTATATTACTCTCGTTTCGCTTCAAATTATTGTAAGAGCTTTATGTGTTTTTTATTTGAAACTATTCATATTATTTAAATATGATTCTGTTGTGTAAATTTGATGGAAATGTGATTACATTTCAATAAAGTAAAGTGTTTTGTAATTAACGTTATAATTGTTGATTGTTTGTCAAAATTTTGTTTTTCGAAAAAAAAATTCAATCATCGCTCGACAATAGACAATTTGTATGAGAGTTGTTACATTTGTCAAAGTGCGATATCGCAGTTAAATCCAATCAATTTTACATACAAATTTGCATGAGTTAACACTTTGTCAAAAAAGCAATAGAAAAGTGCTTTCAACGTTGAAAATCAATTACAATTAATAATAGAAATTATTGATGTTTAAATTGCCAATAAAAATTACCTCGATTTTTTATTAATATTTATTTTATGCATAGGAAGCCTCTCTATTACCATTTCGGCATACTTAATTCGCATAAATTAAGTTGGCTAAAGTCCAAATAATTCCTAGTGTTATAATATACGACTTCTACTATTACACATTCAACTTGAATTACTTTTAGTACACCATCTATGTACTTAGTTATTGTTGTGATTTATTATCAGAAACAGGGCCGGATTAGAGAGGGCGAATAGACGCGGCCCGGTCGCTACTAGGAGGCCCATGACATTGCCTTTTCAATTTAAATTTAAAGGACAATTAAATACCAATTTTTGATAATCAATAACTTGGTTATTTTCGTCAATATTGCAATGAATTCAACAACATTTGAAAGACTATTTCAAGCAGTATTAGAGAAAGTTTTTCGTTTTGGGAATTTCCATTTGAATTTGAATTTATTGGTGAAAATCTACGAACATGATTTTTCTAAATTTTTGCAGATTTGCAGTCAGTATTACGAATGCTTTTTGCACAGTTCATAGAAAATTGAAAGTGCCTTTCGAATTACCAAAAAATTTTTCCAATAAGCTTGGTAATTTTCCGGGAAATTGCCAAAAATTGGAGGGCTTATATTACTCCAATCAATAATCGACAACTCGCTTGTTTTTAGAGATAAAATGAAAATGTATCGATGAAATAGTCTCCGAGTCTCCATTGGGGCCAAAATGGCCCAGTCCGGTACTGGTTGGAATTTATGCAACAGAATGTTCTGTTAGAAATAGTTTATCGAAAGCTTTCTAGAATTTCTTTAAAGGAAAACTTTAAAAAAAGCGTACACAGTCGGTTTAATATTTCTATTGACCTTTTCAATAATATTTCAATTTAAATAACTTTCTGCATTTGAAAGTTGATCTCGTTTTACGCGACTTTGATTTTTCCAACTGCAGAATTGCTATTTTTCGTTTATTAGAATGAATATCGAATTAATTGATTGCAATAGTTGAGAATATTTTATAAAATTTTCACTAATGATTCAAATAAAAATTGTTTTTCTGAGGCTGGGGTTGTAAATTTGACAGGTCAACCCTCTATAGTTTGTTTTTTGTGGCCTGTCTAAGACGTACGCTGGTTTTCTTTATAGATTTTTTAAATTTTTGCAGTGGAGCGTGTACAATTTATGGACAAGATTATGTTCTTTTTTCCTGTTGCTTTACTTGATATATTTCGTATTTATACCATAAGAACCATTTAAAAGTACATAATTTAAAGATGAATTCGATTCGAAAAACATTGAGAATCTATAAAACGATCCGTGGAGAATATTTTAGCAAAAATTGGACACTGTAGCTCATCGAAAAGTCGACCAAACGACTCGATTTTGAACAATGTCGCGATTTTCACCCATCAAATACACACGTAAAACTGGTAAAACTGGTAAAACTGCCAAGAATGACCAAATAGTTTGATTTGGGGACTTAATTTGAATGCCCTGAGGATCTCCTGTGGTGACGGTAGCAACAGTGAGATTTCAAATCTGGTTGAAACTTTTCCACGATAATTCCCATCAAACAATGAATGGCACTGATTGTGTTGGCCTTTGGGCAAACAGCCAGAGGTTCATTTAAATTTGCATCTCTCTATTGTAGTTTTTTTTGTTCAAATTAGACAATCATTGGAACTTCCCTTCAGGTAGAATTCGATTTTTCTATCAACTAACATTAGACGAGAATAGATTTGTGGTAGTTCTGCGCGAGATCTGTGAAAGGAAAATGTTTCTAAAAGATTTACGTGAATCTGACAGTGATTAATTGAAATAAAATACTTGAGGAACACCAACAAAATAGTAGGTTTTAATCTACAAATAGCTGTTATTTCGAATTCGACCTTTGATATTACTTTAATCAACTTTAACAACCCTTACAGTCGGCCTACTAATTGATTATTTAAACTAAATACCTATAGGTGATTAGGGCTTCTTTTATGCTCTAGTGAACTGAATCGGTTGATAAATTTTTAAATAAAATAGACAATAGGTGTGTTTTTTCTGTAATAAAAGGCAAATAGAAACGGTATTCTGTCTCGATTATTGTCTTGTGCACCTTAATTTGATAGCAAGTCTAGATATAACAGTTCAGGTTGTTCGATCCTGTGTTCCAATTCATGGCACGTTTCACCAAACAGATGGTGGTTTTTATTCAGCCCCAAATGGCGTCATCGTCGTTACTCTACCACTGTCGCCGTCATCGTCGCCTGTTTTCATTCTTTACCTTCTCCTCCACGGATAACACCTGACTTTTATAAAAAAACACCCAAGAAAAAAAGCAAAAATCAATACGGTATTCTACTGTATTTTTGTAGATTTATAGCCAAAAATTCTAGCTAAAAGTTACCAAATTTTTATTTCTAATCCACGAAATATTGCGTCTAGCTACTATCGAATGATCTATAATTTTCTGGTTTTTTGATGATGGCGATCTAGCTACTAAAAACATAACTTTGGACACAATGAAAGGGTAGTTGCGTGATCTCTATCCGGATTTTTTTGCAACTCTACAAATTGTTTTTTGTTATATTTAACCCCGTTTTTGTTGTTGCTACAATGTTTTTTTTTTGAATACACACACGACGAATTCGTGTATTATACAAAAAGTTTAGGTCGAAGTTGGTTGAAAAAGAAAATTAAAATTTACATTATTTATAAAAAAGCTTGTCAAGAGCGACTATTAAAACTGAACTTATCAGAAATTCAAACAACAGCTGTAATCTAAAGCGTTCTAAAATTATAAATTATTTATAATCGAACATTTCCACAACTGTATTCTAATAATTCCGTTACTATTAATTGCGAGTATTAATTGATAATTAATACATACTTGTCATTTTAGTATTAACCATTGATTAATTTGTTGAATTACGATAAATGAGTAGAAATCAATAGAGTCCTAATTTGAATCTGTAGTGCATATAATTGTGGTGAAATCCGTTTCCCTACCTAGCAAAATTGACGATACAGATCTCTGTTCTGGGTCTGCAATTGCGGAAGTTCCGCAATATTTGAAAGATCTGTTTGTGCTCCTATTTCCGGCGATATATAACGGAAATTATACGAATCTATTGAGATGTGACAGATTAAAGTACAATTCGGTGTCAGTATTTAATAGTCGATATCTCGCTTGTTTGATGATGTATGGTAATGACTCAAACATCATTAGAAGTAATTGTTTTTGAAAATTCCAACTGAACTTTGAGCTACAGGAGAAAATCTTGGAGCAATATTTTTTGGAAAAAATAAATTTTTTCCCACAACTCAGCGAATATTAGCGATTTTTCAATGATTTTCTTGTCGAATATAGAAAATCGAAAGAACTTTCCAAATTTCTGAGAAATCTCGCAATAGGTTTATTAGTTTTCCGGAAAATTGGCAGAAAATTGAGGGGTTCTTTTATCGATACGGTGTCTGAAAATTTCCAATTTTTAATAAACGATATCTCCCTTATTTGATGACATATTGCAATGAATATAGCGGAATTAGAAAGGACATTTCAAGTTGTATAAAAGGGCGTTTTTATTTTCGAAAATTTCGATTGAATCGTGCACTATGGAGAATAATCTTGGAGCATTAATTTTCTATATTTTCCTCTATAATTCAACCAATATTCACAGTTTTCCAAATGTTTTCTTCAATTATATAGCAAATTGACAGCGCTTTCTATATATTTCAGAAATTTTCTGATAGATTAATTTTCTAAAAAATTGACGGAAGTTGTACTTATTAATTCAGATGTTTCTGACACTTTCATAATATTTCTAATTGACGGTAATTCAATGACAATTTAACTCTAAAAATTTCAATTTTTTGTGATAGTGACAATAAATGAAGCCTCATCGTGGTGTTAGACCACATTTACTGCCTGTCTGTCGACAAACAGCATTGTCACAGTATCGATTCGTCTGGAATTCACCCATCTACATTACAATATTTCAACCATTATAAAATCCATTACTTACAATAATAACATTAATTAATTCAATACAATTATTATTGGAATCTACTAGTTATTTGAATATTTCATTATCGATCATTGACCAATTGCGGTAATTAAGGAAACTGGACATTTAGTCGTATTCTATAATTTTTTAACGATTCGTAACCATGACAATGCTAGAGATTAAAAGTCTCTTTAGACAGATCTATCTCACTCTTTACAATTCTAGCCTTTATGTAATTGGAGAGAAACAACAAAACTGTTACCAATGGCCAAAAAGTTAGACAATACGATTAATTGTTGAATGTTGAAAATTAATAATTTTATATAAAATGATTATTTATCGTTATAACTAACTTTTAATGAATCGTATCAAATAAATTACAATTCCTCTACAATTTTAATCAATTTTATTTAAATTTATGCCGATACAGTTGTAATTTAATTCATTAAATAATAGTGTGATTTGTTTACTAAAATATTGTAATATTGTACAATTTATGCAAATTAACGAAATTATCGAAATGCATATAAAATATAATCAACATTAATTGGACCCGTTCTACAACAATAAATAAACATAACATTTGACTACTATTCATTAATAAAATCAGCTTATTTTCAATGAATGATGGTGATAAAATGTTATAATAACAGTTTGAGAAAGATGTTTAGTTAACGATAGTTATGAATGAGTTTGGCAGAATTGTAAAATTTTCGGCGAAATCATTCGAAACCGCAAAACTACAAAAAAAACCAGACTCTTACTAAATTGGGCATAAATAATGATAAAATTAATATTAGGCTCTGGTAATTTTTTGAAAATTTTCAAATTTATAGTTTTCAATTGAATTGAATTCAACCATAAAATAACGTTGCATTTTGGTGGATGCGCCGAGATAGAATTTTTTTCGCCATTGCTCGGTTAATATGCAAATTACTCGAGTCATGTGAATAAATTTCAACCGAACGTAATGAATTGATACCAATGAACAAACAAATAAGGGAAAAACCTAAATTTTATATATTTTATGGCCAAACTTTGTATAGTTTTGTCGCGTGTTCCACTTAAATGTTTCTCGCTCTAATGGAAATACGTATTTGATAAGCGATTTGAAAAATATTTTAAGGATTGATAGGGGGTCCTTGTAGTATCTTTTGCCAATATTTGAACCTGGTAGCTTATCAGGAAGTTAGAACAAATGTTCGCTTTAGGAAGGTTGTAATTGAAACCGGGATATTCAAATGAATTTTTGTGTCTAACTCATTTTTGAAAGTCGCAATGCACTGTCCGAAACAATCGTTCGTGATCAGCTTCCCGATAAGCTACATGGTTTAAATTTTATTCAAATGATCTCAGAGGGTTCCCTATAAATCCTTACATTATCCAAATCAATCATCTAGGTGTATAAGAATTAGGAAGTTTTAAATGAAACACGCGATAGATTACAATTTTTTTGATCGCATACTTTCATTATTCATTGTAATCAAATAAAGGGTAATGTTGCATAATTCCGTTCAAAAACTTTGTTTCTTCGCATTTGTATGAGTGTTAAATGCACTAGTTTTAGAATCAAATAATGCATCTAAAACAAGTTAGGAAACTTTCTATAATAAATAGGAAAGTTTCCAAAGGGTGAATTTTTTTTTAACAAAGTTATTCCATGTTTCTATAAACAACATAAAGTGTGAAAACAATGCAAGTTTCAACATTATATGTCGGATTAAACTAACTAAACGTTAAAATATTGTAGATATGGTTGGTGTAGTGTGACATTAAGCTGAATGTGTCTGAAACAGTTAATATAATCCCTGAAAATGGGTTGAAATGACGTTGAATTCTTTGGCAATAACTTGATCTAGGCAAAAGTTAATATACTGTGACAATTTATTTACTTTATACGGTTTTCTCTACCTACTATTCGTATTTGTTTATCGTTTCGTCCAAAGAAACAAACATTTAGAAGGATACGAGTCGTTTTTTATTAAATTTCAACTTATTTAGTTGAATATTAATTAATCTCTAGATAGTTTGACCTTACTTTGATAACTTTATTAATGATTAATAATGTTAGTCTATTAATATCGTATAAAATTATTACGATGTTGTTTACTTTGTGTAAAATTGACAATGTTGAGGGACATTTTTCCGTAGTAGTTACGGGTTTATTTTCACTAAAAGAAAGTCCAACTTTAATAAAGTTTGTTGTAGTTTTCGCCGTGTTTGTGCTGTAAGTGTCATTCTATTAAATCCTGTTTGGGGGTGAGGATTGTGTTTATTATCTCGTCAAGTAAGTTTCTTTATATTTTTCGTTCACAAACTTGGTAAGTTTTAATTATTTTTTTGTTTTACAACTGACCTCAAGCTTATTATCGAACGTCTTGTTATTGTAAACACGATAAAATACCGGCTCTTTAGATTTTGATGTGTTTAATTATCTTCTTTATTAGTTCTTATCAAATTCATAAGAGGTTTAATTGTGGTTTTCTAGATTGTTTGGCATAGAATCATTAAGGGTTCTGTATAGATCTTCATAGAGGATGCCCTCGGAAATTCTACAACTAGGTCAATTGTTCGGCTTGAAAATTGTGGCAAATAAATTTAAATTGAAATTTTCATAATTTTATCAATTTTCCGTATAACTAGTAGGTTTGTCTTGTAAATTTAGAGAGCGCTTTCAATTTTCTATGCAACTATGAGAATTGGCCAAATTATTTGGAAAAATTTTAAAAATGCAGAAAAGCTGCATAAAATGCCCCAAGATTTTCCTCTGCTAAGCATAATTTTCGGTATTTTCAGGAAGTCCAGCAAATAAGAAAAAACCATAAAGCTAGAACTAGAATGAAATTTGAAATCGTTATCTCTTGTTTTCGAGATATTTGTGTTCCAGTGCATGGAATTTATTTACAACTTTTTGCTTCGCTTCTTTCTATAATAGACGTTAATAATTTCTAATAATAAAGTGTAAAACTGTCTATTATTTCCATATACCATACTTAACAATTGCGTGTTCTAGAACTATTAAGTTTCGAAAAATCCATCATTCAGTTTTCATCACGATTGCAGAATATTGAACATAATTTTAGACATTTTACGTTAATTATAACATCCACAATACATACATTGATCTTTATAGTGGTATAGAAATTGTTGATTTAATTTAATTAGCGTCTCGTCTTCGTTCATTGTTCCACAATTAAATTAAATTAAAATCGTCTTTCATCTCTTAACAGCACATCGAACAGTTTTATTTTATTTTATCGTAAGTTTATGATCGTTTTTTGGGCAACATTAAAGGGATTGTAGAATAATTACAACAACAAAACTTGTAAAATTGTAAAGTCGAGGTTTACAATAAAAATGATTCAAATTATTCTAATTATCTTCAATTTCTATAAAAACAACGATAAATATTGGAAATTTTTAAATTAGATTGATTTATTATCAAATTCAAGAATTTGTTGTCGTTACTGTTAGAAATTGGATTGTAACCAGTATTTCTAATTATAATTGAATAGGATCGGGCAAGTGTCAATTAGAACTTCAATTAAATAGTCGAGTGTTTTTTAACCATTTATGATAGTTCAACAAGTATTCTATTAGTGAAGAATTATTGTTTCATTGGAGTAAATTATTGTTCATCTATAGGGAATACAAAGAGAATTGTTATAGTTATGAAGTTTCTATTATGAGTCGTTTATTTATTTAAAATTCTCAATTTGAATAATTTTCTACTATAATTTCAATAGAAATATGCGAAATATAAAATTATCGGATAATGAAAAAGTTGATCCCATTTATAAACGAGATTAATTGGATTTAATTATAAGCAAACTTCTAGTTTAAATTAATTACGGTCGTTATTATCTTATCGTTATCTAGTTAAGCGATTCTTTCTATTTTTACCGTACATTATCGATCTTTACGTTGATTTGAGAAGTATGGAAAAACTTATTGTTGGAAAGTTTCATTAAACTCGAATTGTCAGCTTCATTTTAAAACTATTGTCCTTGTTTTCTCAATTTGGTGAATTCTATTGAAACTATATCGTGTTCTAATTCTATTTGAGTCTTATTATTAGAATAATAATTAAATTAACAAGATGTCTAGAAAATTGTAAAGTTTCCAATGTGTTTTCTTCATATAAAATCTACTTGATAGACATATAGAAATGGAAATGAGTCCAATATACGTGCTCAGTATTATTCAACAAATATGTAAATTCAACTCGAATAATATTCGGAATATTGAGCAACTTTTTTTATCGAATTTACTGTTGATTTTAGTTATACAGTTTCAATAGCTAGGGAACTACCAGAATTGAAATCGATGCTCTACTATAATTTCAATTTTTTTATCAGTTTTATTTTTTATTTCGACATTCATTGTTTTTTTATTATTACTATCGTATAGATTCTTTCGATTTGTACCCTACATGTAACTATGAATGCATACAGGAATTTAGCGATAGTATTCAACAATAGAAAATAGTGGTGGAGTGATAAATTGTATTGTAAAATCGCACCGGGCGAATTAAATACAATCGTAAAATTCTACTGTGGCAGCCTTATCGATTTGTAGTCTTACAAATTTGCACTATTTTACAATTATTCGAGATCAGTAAAGTGCAGTGTACAGAAAAATTCGAAGATTCACGTATAAATCAAGCGTTATAAAGCTCGATTTTAGAGAAATTTTATCGCTAAATGACTTTATGTTGGAAACTGGCATGAGCTTAGAGGCGCATCCACCAAAATTACAGCTCTATTTACCAAAAAATTGGAGAAATCAATTGGAAAAAACACAAATGATGAATGATTCTAGTTGATTTATCATTGACCGTAGTCGACTGGGTCGGATAGAATTATCGCTTCTTATCAGTTACTTGGATTTATAATTTCAAAAAACGATAATCGCCCAATTGTAGAGCCAATTTTCGACTTTCTATTCGTATGAATTTCGTTTGTTTTTATTTATTTTTAATAAGCGAAAAATGTGTATTACTAAAACCATGTTTTCGACACAACGACGTAGTTTTTCGGAATTTTCGGAAAATCTAGTTGATTTTTTGAAAAGCCGAGGAGCAACGTCGATGGAGAATTGTATTTAAAATCGAATGGAATATCGGCCGTTTCGATATCTGTTATCGTTTTTGAAATATGTGTGTTCTAGTATCTTATGTAATTCATAAATAATTGGAAAAACAATTAGAATTATTGTTTCATTTGTACTTTAGCTTGAATTTCGTTGTTTTTGATTAAAGTACACCGGTTTGTTGTTGGAAAAATCCCGATCTAAAGGATTTACATAAATTTCGCAAAGAATATTTACTCCCACGTGGTTTTATTTGAATTTATTTCGAGAACGTAATGCCTGTTTTGCAAATGAGCATTGAATTATTTCATAAAACAAAATTTTTAAATATTAAAGTAAAATAAGCTCTCATTTTACTATTTATTGTGGAAAAATTTTGAGTAATTTATCTAAAATAACGCCTTTTTATTGTCAATTAATATGTTAAGCTTCCCGTTATTCTTTATGTATTTCTGAGGAAATAAGACAATTTGTTTTCATCTTAAATAAATCAGGCAAAACCGGCATTTTTGTTGATATAATAGAATTTAAGATAAAAAGCGGCCCTTTGTCTCCCTATTTCCTTTCAAATTAAAGTTCATCGTTGTTTCTAAATCTTCATAATATTATGATAGAACATTAATTAATTCTACAAATCAGACTAGAATTAAGTCTTATCAGCTTAGGATTGGTAATTTTGTGAAATCTCTGCCCAACTTTCCAACGTGTAATGTCCCGGAAGACACTAGAGACATTTTAAAACGACAATTCTATCCTTTTTATTCCTGTTTTACACAAATTTCACTTTTACCAGGATATGTGTCGTTTTTTCCGTTCAAATACGATTCGTATTTTTACTCTACCACCGTCTCAATTGTACGATCTACAGTAACACATTTTTCTTGGATTAAATGACATTCTTTTCGTTCGTATTGACATAATTCTTTTTAGAAGGCTATATCTTTATAGGGCGCGGAAATTTCCCGGTTATTTCGTATTAGATCTTTGTTTGTTGTCGTCTTTTCTCTAGTCTATAGGAGACATTCTATTATGTAATCTTTCGTATTTATCAAATGTTCATTGTTTCCTCTATTCACGGTGTTTTCGTATTTACTTTGATCTTTATCGTGAAACTAAAGTAAATTGGTGGTGTTGTATCCTTTGAGTTTGAAATTTACGTTTGGAATTCTATTGCGGAAAATGTGTACGATATGGGTGAAATTCAACAATAAGGAAGGCAACAACGGTGATAATAACAAACGTCTCATGACGGTAGCAAGGTTTCCTTTATTACAATTTTGTCTCTATCTACACAATAATATTTAACTTAAACTAAATGTTTATTAGTTTCGTTTTACAAGTTTCTGTACATTTCTGGATATCAAACTGAATTGCATTTTTAACACCCTCAAAAACATCTCGATTATTTAGAAAATTCTCTAATATTACATTTAACCCTACATTATCGTAAAACACACAATTACCCGTTATCAGTAGACATAAATACATGCATGTATATAGAGGAAAACTTTGATATCACCAGCTTTTCTACTGTCAACTTTATTGATGATTTATGGGCACACAGAGAGCTTTATTATTAATCATGTAGGAGGAAGTTGGATGACGGGTGGTTTAATCCAACGGTTTTTTTTTCTATGTCGCACTATACTTAAAACTCATATCTCGCGTCTACTCACCCTCTCGCCAATTCTTACTACTTCTTATTAAGATGACATGAAAGTTTACGATGATGAATATCATTTAAAAAGATCGAGAACACGGTGGGAATGGTTATTTTGAGCCGTTTTCGGAGGAAATTACCGAATTTCGTAACGGAGATCCATCATTAATATAGAAATTTTCTAGAAATGTAATTATGTAAATCTCAATAACTTACTTTCATCAATTTATTAAAAATCACACAATAATCGGTAATATCCGGCTTAAAGGGGTGATATATCACAATTTTCTCCGTTGTTCGCTCTCTATACGAATTAATCGAAGGATCCATCAAATTTTCGGAATCAACCGTTGAAATATGTTTGTAAAAATTGAATGAATGTCCCTTTAAAAAAATTGTTGACCCATCCAGATTTGGCCCTATTAAATTTTATTTACGACCAACAGTTAGTCGTAATTTATTGCCGTATGTACAAGGACTAGGCGTTTTCGCTGTGTTTACTTCCAGTTGAAGAGTTTCACTCATTGTTTTACTAGGATTTAAATCTTCCACTGTTTCTATACCATTTAAGTTGATTTTCTCTAGATTTTTCCTAAAATTTATCGGTTATAAACGAATTTAATCAAGTTTCAACAATTGTTTTATTAATTAAATGAACAACTAACTTTCTAGTATTTATGGCTACCGCAAAGATAATTATAGTTATCAAGTAACAGGTATTATAAATGATAAAACATCTGTTAAACACAAGTTGAACTAAACATAAACTCATTTAATTTAAGGTGTTGAGATATTTACTAATTCATATTAATGTTCCACTAAAATAAATGACTTTTGTTCAACTGATGTTTAAATCATGATACTTGTATCTAGAGATTCATTATTAATATCCCTACATTTACTACAATTGTAACGCAAATTTTCTGGAAAAATTATAGAATTTGATCCGGCGCATCCATCAATTTGGTGCGGAATTTCGCGTTTAAATTCCAAATTTATTAATCGTTGAAATGATACAATTATTATATTATTACACTTTTATAATCTTTGCTTGCTTCAATCGTACACAGGTGTGCTTGAAATGTTCGTTATAATTAAGTTGTTAATTTAAATTGTAATGAGTGTTAATACAATAAAAGTAACGAGTTTTAAGTGTGCTTTTTATACCAACAAAACAAAGCACGTTTATTGTTTGATAAGTGTATTTTTTTAAAATTATCGCTCCTTGTTTCCTGTTCGTCGTTTTGTTCGATCTTCGGTTGAATTGATATTGTATTGTTGGATTTCTCAAGAGGACTAGTCAACGTTATAAATGAAAAATAATGTAGAGACAATTCTCCAATGTACCTGTCGTTACTTTGATTTGTTCGAACGATATTATTCTAAAAATTTTCAATTTTATTTTTATATCTATTTCTTTATTGTATTTGTGTGAAAGTTTCAAATGTAAATTCGAATTTCAACTTAACATTTACACTCTGTTACTTCTATATTGTCTTTTTTCCCTTTGTTATCTCCCCGGGGAATGTTGATTCTGTCTTTTGTGTTACCATTCTATTTCGTCTCTTAAAGTAAATATTGTAGAGCTTATTACGAATTCTTTGCACATATAGATTGTTAATATTTAAAATCGAGCAAAGTTCTATTTTCTACAATATTCAACTTATATTTTATATTTTTCTTTCCGCACATAACTGTTAGATTTTGAATTTCTCAACAGGTTATATGAAATATTCACAAATTGAAAATGGTAAATGGATTTGTAAACGTACCACAAATCGATAATTGATTTTATAATAAGTGCCACTTCTTTGGACGGTTAGTGTGCAAAGTTTTGGCAAAGTTACATTCGACATATGTTCTCAACATCAAACACTAATTGTTATAAACAGCCACGGTAGTTATGATGGAATTTTATTGAATTAGTTCACAGTTGAGGAAAGTACAATTAGTTTATAGGCGAGGCTAAAAAGTAACAATTCTGTCCTAAAACCGACGATTATTTGGGGAAACTATTGTAAACTTATTTATTGTCAGTCGTAAATGATTAATCTTATCCGGTTATTGGTAATCTCGTGATTATTAAAAAAAAAAGAATTATTTCAAAGTTTACCGAGCCTAATCGGTTCATTTCCACTCACTTGTTGTAAAATTTGTAATTAACAATGCATTTAATTGTTAGATTTTTATTCCTATTATAACTATGAACAACAACGAAACTATTGATTACAGTTTATTGTTAATACTTAAAATTAGTACTCTCCATTATTATTTATTCTAATTTGTATAAAGAACTTTAAGAACCTTAAAGCTTCCGCTTCAAAATAATTCAGTAGCCAAATTTGTTAAAATTCTGAAGCGATTTAGCACCAAAATTGCTTTCGAATAGTAAAATTTACACAAATATCCCAAAATCTGATCTTAAATCGAAAATTTTGCTCAAAAACTAAATAAAATTGTCTAATTTTGTTTGAAAAACTGGGTGTTTATAATGAAAATGGACCCAAGAACTCGAAAATTTATCTCGAAAGGCATCTTAAAACTAGATTTACATTCGCATAATTTTAAACCTAAATTGTTTCAATCATGATTGTGTTCGATAATTAAGCAGCAGAATTCGATAGAAATTGGCAATTTAACACAAAACAGGCAGAATTCTTGCCTCAAGTGGCATTTTCTATTGCTCTAGGAGTCATTATTTTAGATAAATTATAAAGAAATTATTAAAGAACCAAGACAATTCTCCTAATTATATTTACGCTAATTTATAAATAAAATAACTTCTTATTTACGTTGTGTGCACGTTAAAGTCTCGATCTAATTCTAAAATAAAATCTTTCTCCTTTATATCCGAAGAATTGTTTGAATACTAGACATAATTACAATACCTTGTACACTTTAATAATTGTTGTTTTTTATAAATTCCTTTGAATTTTTACAAATCAAATAGCCATATTTCAACCATTTATTCTAACTCTTTTTTATAAATTTTCTCAGCAATAGCGCTATGGACGTTGTTCGGTAGTTTTTAATGCTCGTAATTAGAGAATTTTAATAGAGATACAAGCTTTTCGAGTACAATAGAATTCCAATTTTATTGTCAATTTTCTTATTACGAAGAAAATTCGTTTGATCTCGGACATCTTTATGAGATTTCTAATTTGCGAGTTTATTTAATAGACTTATATTTAACAAGACCTATTCAATAATCAAAGGTTCTGTACTAACAAAAAATATCATTAAAGTAGAGCTATTTTTATTGCCATTTAATCGGATTAAATTTATTATAAATAGCTTCTTTATTATGGAGTCTCTAGAAAAATTGTTTGAATTTAAACGATATATTTACAAGGAATTGAGATTTCTACAACTGTGAAATAAGCATAGAAGCTTAAAGAACTCATTGAAGCACCTGTCAACTATAAATTGACCGTTTCTGGTAATATTTTATAAGCTTTGAATTGCGTGTATTTCTGCAGTAGAAACAAAATTCGAAATATTCTCCAATAAAACTACAATAACAGTTATTTATTACTACTGAATTGGAAAAAAATGTACGAAATTGTATTGCAAATTGTTTACAAAAATATAGAATGTAGGTTTTTTTAAATAAAGGAAATGGACATTTGTTTGTTTCGATTCACAATTCTATTCAACACACAATCAGTGGAATTGTTGACATTCTAGGACGATAACAATACAAGTTGAGAATTCAATCAAAATGACTCCTCTTGTTGGTCCTTTCAAAGAAATTCTAGATCTCAACTCAACTCACACTAAAAGTCTTGTTTTAATTGCAAATAAATCAATAATATGACCATCTCATACTCTTAAATTATACGACTGCTATAAATAACTTTGCTATAATAACTTTGAAGTGTTCTGTTTTAGCCCAATAAATCTCACTAAAAATACTATAATAAGCTAGCCCACTTATGAAAATTGTATTATAAGAGAAAAGCTGATAATAGATTTCGTGTGGACAATATATCCTCGTATACTAGGTCTCGTTGATATTTTATAGACTCTATTTGAGACTTTATTCACATATTTGACAGAAATGGAGATGATAAAAACGAAAAAAAAACACACAAAATCATCGACACGTGTACAATATTTGATGACAAAGCTAAGACCTTCCTGTTTTCAACGTTAAATTGTCGTTTATTATTTCATGGGTGAATTGTGATTATATAAAATCAGTCATGTGTATTGGGCCTTTTCAAAATACTTAGAATTATTGACTGCTGTTTATCTATTTTAATAAAAAAATATAAAAAATGATCCGATGATTTGTTATTTATCGATATTTGGTTAGATACAAATATTTGCGATTCAATAAAATTAAAAAAATTGAATTGAATCTAACCCGGCGCATCCACCATTTTTCGTCATCCAAGATTGATTTTGTTATTAATTGATAAGCAATTTAATTGAATTGTCAGAAATTTCAATTCAATATAAAATCTAATATTGTGAATTAATTTTGAGCGTTAATTCTCAATTATAGGGGATATTTCTATTTATTTTTCAAGGAAATACGCGTTTGTTGCATAAATCATCGCCAAATTTACAGAAATAATCGTCAATCAACGAGTTGGAGCCGGATATTTTGTCAATTTTTTGGAAATTTTCACATTTGGGGCGGATAATTTGGAACAATCCGATAATATTGTACTAGTTTCAAGTGTGTATAAATTAAATTATTGTGTTATTGTAAACAACAGTGTGCTTAATACGCACTAGTGTCGAGTGAGGGAATTCATTTTCGTTGTAACACGCATACGAATTTCATTCTAATTCAACCTACTTTAAATTTATCTCGTTTTGCAAAACCCTACTCAAACTGGACAAATTCCAGGGGCACCGTACTAATTAAATGAGAGAATAGTGGACAGATCTCATTTGGTCGAATAGCAATGTTACTAACAAAGCCACTCAACTCGGGATTTTTAGTCGTGAATTTATAACGCACACACACCTATACACGTAGAGAATAAAGTGAAATATAGCTCTTGTGAAATTGTCGAATTAAAAAACGGATAATTGAAAAAGAGTCGTTAATTTAAAAGAATAATTTGCAAGTATCGATAAATTCCCAAAGTAATTAATTCGACTAATGATTCTTTCATCATTGAAAGCATCAGCAATTCTTCTACAATTCAACAAATTTGTAATTAATTCCAAATTGGCAATTAATTTCGAATGTCGGCGTTAGAAACAAAACTATAATAAAACGATAAAGATTAGAAATACGACAATTTTGACCTTTAATTATTCAGAACTAATTAACATTTATGCAATTTCTATGTACAATATCTAATTTAAAGTTTATACCCCTTTGATATTACACAGAACAAACCGACTCGCTTCTATAGTAACGTACGATTAGTTGTTCAGATATTGAACAGAAGTTAATATTCACACCATTTCCAAATAATCAACATTAATAATTATTGTAGTTTGTTCAAAATTGTGTGTTTTATTCGAAATAATCACAAAAAAACGATCAATTCTAACACAAAAATAGATGTTAATTGAAACATTACACGTTCCGATAATTTTCGGTGTATTTACGTATAAATATTTATTTTTAAGCGTGTTAATTAGCCAGACACGTAACGTATTGATAGGGCAAAAAATTATGTAAATTGTCATAATTTATCGCTACTATAAATCATGTTTTATAAAGGGATATATCGATTTTATAGCATACTTACAAGTATCGCATTCCATCTTATAAAATTATAGTTTATGGGAATATTTGCGGATAATTGAGTGGCAATTACCACTAAACGCTAGAAATGGTGTTGTTCCAACTGAAAATTTCGAATTGCACGCGCCTTTGGTGGAATAAGTTGGCAACATTTACAACGAAATTTCCCTAATCTCCAAATTCCAGTTATCATTTGTAATCTTCGTGCTTATGTGAAATTAATTAATTTTTAATTTTGGTGATTTTAGATTGAAATAATTTTGAATTACGCGCCGTTAAAGTAAGTTGGCAGCACTTGGGACTTGTTTTTCTTTCTAACCTCAAATTTTCAGTTCGAATTGTTCGTATTGGCCTGTTCAATCAATTTAAAGTTTAAAATATAACTTGTTTATTGATGATTTTTGAAATAGAAGTGGATTTTTGCAAATTTTGATCGTTACTTATCTCTCTAAGACGATAATATCAAATGATTTTGATACTATTGATCAGTAGCGTAGCGACGGGTGTGCAGATGGGGGCTATGATCGAGTCGATAAATGGAAAATAGCGGGTGTACCACATTATACACATGTGTTCCTTACATTCAGGATTCTATTAGAAAACAATATTGTTGGCTAAGTTATCCAAAACTTTGTTCGAATAAAATCGTGTAAAAACGAATATTATACAGTACATTGAGTATACGAGAATCGAGTCGAAGGGAATTTTCTCAAATACAACAATAACAACAAAAAATCCCGAGCCTCGTTTACCGGCTTTCTTCTATTGATCACTGTAGGCCTGAAATAAAGCTTGAATTTTGTACACGTACGACAGTTTGAAGATCATTGATCCAGCTCGATAGCCCGTTATCAATGTTGATATTTCGAGATTTTTATATTTTGATAAAGTAGAATAATTCGTAATGATGGTGGATTGTTTTCGAAATTTATTCAGATGTACTTGCAACTAATCTAGATTTGGTATTTTTGTAGCCACCGTTAAGTAATCACTGTATAAACAAGTTGTTTTCGGTATAAATTTAAATAAATTTACACTCTTACACTGTTTCCATTTAGATAGCTTATATTTTGTTGGTAATTCATTTCAAACCAAAACATTTTGAAACATTGTCTGCTAAATATGCATATAAACCGACGACAATGTTACTACGTTAGTTAATGGAGAATGTCTTGAACGAAATCGTTACTTTAATAACAAATATTTAACTTGGCTTTCCGTCCTTTCCCATGCTACAATAAAAAATTCATACTTTGAATATAAAAGGAAGACGGGAAATTTATAAAACATACAAGATTAGCATTTGTAGGACTTATAAAATGTTTTTAAAATGTATAAAACAGAAAACACTGTCACAATACATAAATCTTGTCCATAAAAGCCACAATAAAAAGAATGATTTCGTATGTTGTTTGTCGACAATGTGGAAAATTAAATATGATGAAAGGTATGTTGTGTATTTAATATAAATTTTTGGCCTTAATTTCAATTTAGTCGAAATTTCTATTATCAACAAAGCATCGAATTCTAATAAAACTAACAAATCTAACTAAATAATCTAACAATATACCTAATTTGATAGTTGATTTAATTTACCAATTATAAACGATTCTATCGAATAAACTTCGTCTATAAATTCCCGGATAATTGGCGCAAAACCGATAAAATGGTCCTTTATAAGGGAAGATTTTAAAATCAACAAATCTCCCCAACATTGACTCATTTGAACCCGAAAAAAGACGCTTGTCTAGAACGAAAACAACTAAAATCCACTCCATCGGTTATTCTTAACGTTCTTTTATTTGTTACAATTGCTAGCCAGTGTCTTCATTAAGATTTTACTTGACAAAACTGGGAAAACGATCCATTAAATTTTGTTGGTCGATTGACGAACAAAACGACAATTTCCTCGGCCTTTTTTCGTTTAATTTAGATTTATTTTCATGCAAATTAACATTCGTTCAATTGGCACAAAGAAACAAAAAAAATGTACGCTTTAATTCCGACTATTCTCATTAAAATCGAATAAAATACGACGATTATTTCAATATAGCTATTTGTAAAATATTTGGATTTCTACACGTTTCAATCGAATGTCTTCGAGCGAATTTTAAATTGAAAAATCGCACAATTCAACCACCGGAGGATTGTCCAATAAGGATTAGGGTGTTTTTTTGGAATTGCTTTAGTTGAGTTATTTGAAATTTTATGATTTAATCGATAATCGAAACTTCAATCGCATCGTTGTATGCGTGTATTATCAGTGAATAGGGTTGCTTGTAATAACCAGTTTAGGGCCCTATAATATCACGAAATGTTTATTATGTCACGTGATGGAAATACTTCCCCTTTATGGATATAGCGCAAATATTCCGATTATTTCCATTCTGGTTTCAATAATAAATTGATAGTTGTCCGTTATATGAATTTAATAATTCTCAACTAACTACAACGGGTCTTGTAAGCTTACAACTTTCAAAAACACCATTAATCTGCTTACCTTATATTTCGGCGAGACATTCTCTCTATATTTGACATAAATACGATAGAAACACAAATCCCTACTTACGTTTAGTAGATTTACTTGTTATCGAATGGAAAAAGGAGTGAAATAAGTGAGACGTGTCGAACAACATCGAAATTACATTATTTAATTTAGTGGAAAACTTTTCGATTTAATGAATTAGTTCTCAAATGTTTTGATGTTTCTTATGTGTAATGTTGTTCTATTGTTAGTTATATTCAGCGTTTCCAAATTTCGTTTAATAAACAGTAACTTTGGCTGCAATTGTTGGAAAAACGAAAAATAAACTTGAAAATCTACCCCCGTGCAAGTGTAGAGTTAATTCTCGTCTATCCAATCGTATAGATTTCATTTCATTCTATCAACTCTACTGAAAGATATCTGTGTTGAACAAACGCTTCTTTTTCAACCCATATTTATGAATTTCCCGAAATTTAGCCAATTTTATAGAAACCTATTCTCGTGTGAAGTTGAAAAATTACATTTAGAATCGAATGAGCTACCTCGAGACCATACCCTTAATTGAAAGAGCCTTTTAAATACCAAAATGCGAACGAAATTAAAGACTCCATCTGTATTATATTCGCTTGAATATTAGTGGTAGAGTTTAATGTCAATGTTGTAAAATGACACGTTCAACTTTGCCTTACTGTTTATTCCCTTGAGGTTTCAACTAAATACACTGATGACATAAACTTCTCTTTTCACCTCCCTTGATACAAGTCTAACTATTATATACATAAATTTATCAAGTTATATAATTGTTCTAGGAACAAACAGAAAGAAACTTAATATTATTACATTCTCTTAAAACCTTTCAAATAAATAAGCTCAAGTCGAAGCTATTTGACACGAACTGTTGTAATTACGGTTTGAAATATCGTTCTAATTATAGTTTATTCGAGAGGGAAATTTAATTATAATTAGTTGTATTGATTTTTGGTATTTTGACGACATTAAAATTTTATTTTATTTAATTCCAGAAAATTATCATCATACGAAAGGTGAGTGTTTATCATAATGTACAAACAAGCTTTTCCACTTAATGAATGATGAATCAGATGTGTTCTTGATATTATCTATTTATTAACCCATTAGTAATTAGCCTAATTAATTTGAATAATACAAGAAGTGGTGATAAATTTGTGAAATAACTCATTGAATTACGTATAAATATCCCGGCGCATCCACCATTTGTGTTCAAGATTTTTGATTAAACGATACAATTGTGAAACGAGCATAAAATAGAAAACGAAATTGGAAGAAAAAAACCGATCATCAGTTTTCTTATAGAAAACGAGAAATTTCATTTATTTATAGCTTAAAGTCAGTGAAGAGTAAATATCTATAAAGAAAAGTAAATCACCGTTTAAAGGTCCATTTTTTTATATCAGTCCGTATACTTCATTGTGTCTCTTCGTTCTGTTTTACTGTATTGTCAAATAAAATAAAATTGTAATTTCCGTTCGTATTGTCGTCACTTTTTTCATAAACTTTCCACTATGATGATTTTTTTGTCGTAACTTCATAATGATTGTCACGAAATTATTACACGTCAGGTAGTAATGTCTCAACATATCTGCTAGATTTTTTTTATAATATTCGTGTTCATGTGAAAAATGTTCGGCTCTTTTTTCGAGCGGAACAAAAACGACGCACAAAACTGTAAATTATCTGAAGATTTCTACAACGTGAGTTGACTATTCTACTATATTGCTGGATTATTAATAGGTGTTTTACCCTTATACACCAGGGAGGAAATATAATAATATACAATTTTTTTCGTACCTTTCTGGTAGTGTCACGTTTTCTTAACATGTCTAAACGTCAGTTATTTCTATGCTTTGAACCAGAAAAAATTAGAAATAGCGTTCGTTTCTGTTTTACTTTCATTCCATTTATGAACGTCAAATGAAACAGATTTTTTGTAAAAAGAAATAGAATTAGTTCAATATTAGTAGTTTGCGTACTAAAACGAGATATCTTCGTTTAAAGATTTCGTCGATTGAAATATCACCTAATTTAAAATATTCCCATTTAAAAGTTTGAATAATACACTGGATAGATTCTATAAAACTGACTCGTAATTCTAACAGTCATTGGAATGATAACAACATATTTAATTACCAGTCAGGGGAGTGTAGCAATTATTTATAAAACGAAAAGATATACAGCCATTAAACAATTTTGAAATACACAGTCACTGTTTCCATTGTTTCTTTAATTTGTTTCCACTGTTTAATTTATCTTTGTCTAAGTTGCTAATTGGAAAATTTTATTTTTCAAAAAAGGCAGAGCTAACAATCTATTTTACAAGTTTGCGGAATTTCTTGAAACACGAATTGTTCGAAAAAACTAATAGATATTTCATAAGAAATATACAACCTGTTCCATTTTAGTAACGGCACTTTTCTTCACTGAGTTATAAAATCTTCAATTTTCCCCCATTGAGTGCAGAAATTTCAATATTGAGACTTCTAACTTACTTTAAATCGGAGCTAGTCAGAATTTCATTCTCGTTAACTTCCCAATTAGCTACAAGGTTCTAATTGTATTAAAATAATTGTATGACTATAATTACATGGGATAGGATTTTACAGAGTAATTTTATGCTTTTATATGTAAATTATTACAATTTTTGTGTGTTTCAACTGTAATTTTCTCTAGTTTATTCAATCGTAAGCATAAATTAGGCATTAGAAGATGACTATATTTGTCGAAAATTATAGTTTCTATGTTGATTACAAGTTTAACAAAAAGCTCGCTTTTGTTGATTTTGGATATCACTCATAATAATATAAGTTTATTTATTTAATAAACTATAATTTCTATAATTTATAACAAATTTCAATTGATTGAATGTATTGCGGGCTATTCATATTTTCTATCCTCTGATGAAAATGAAGGCGGGCAAAATTTTAATTCTAGTAAAGCTCGATAAGTTACACCTCGAAAGCTCCATCAAAATTTCGTCAAAAATTTGTGCCGAACGTTTTTTCTATTCGATTTGAAAGCATTTCTATGTACAAACAGCTTTGGAAAGTTTCTTGATTGAAGTTGAGAGCCGCTTTCATCTTCTAATGATGTGATCTTTTTGAGAAACTTTAAAGCGGTATTTTTGACAATTAACGATATTGCAATAAAATAATGCTTCGTTACAAAACATGTTGAACAATCTGCGGATTCGAAGTGGAACGATATTAAATACTTGACTTTATATTTTATATAAAATATGAAGCTTTTATTTATAAAATAAGCATCGATTTTGTCAATTTACAAACGAATTGTTGATTTCAAAGAGAATTCATATTTTATAATTTAATAGAATTTATAAAACTGGCATTGTTTCTATTTTAAATTGATATTTCGTAGAGCTTTTAATCTAAAAATTCTTGTCCTACATTTGGATAAATTTAAAGATTAATGATAGCAATAATCGTCATTATTTATAATAAATACACGTATCTACAGATGTACATTATACTGCTCTATTTTAATAATTACATGAACAATATGCGTGCACATGTATCTACATATTTATGGTCAATTTAGAAGTTTCGATGGGATTTGATAGGCTAATTGAGTGGCTTGTTTTATCTCTTTAACGAAACTATAACAACAATAACATACATGTAGTGATTGAAACAATTAAATTAATAACCAATAAGTGTATTTCAATTAACTTTGATAATCTTGTAGACCAACAAGGGCAATTAATTCGATCGATTATTGATGTTTGTGTTGTTTTTTTTTTGTTCAACAGAGCTTTAAGCTCTCAATTATGTGCGTTAATTTTATTGATAATGGGATGGGAAAAACCTACTCGAATTGATAGAATTTGTTGTCTTTTTCGATCTTCTTCGAATTCAGTTTCATGCTGGATTTAATTTGTAAGTAATTTATATTTGAGAAGCTGTATTCACATAATAAGAGTATATACAAAATTTTGTACTTGAAATGAAAATCAAGTTATAAAAATATGAGCATAGTAGCTTCGTTGAAATTCAAGGAGGTTGTACAAAGGCTAATTTTATATGCTTGTTATGCTTTATTTATTTTTTATATAGAAGTTATTCGTTGTTCTTTTTAATAATAATATTTTCCCTACTGATTTATAAATTATGTACACGTATCCGCTGTAGTCTCTTTATCTTCTAATTGTTAAACATGTGGAATTTTTGATATATCAAAACAAGCTTTAGGAAGAATACAGAAAATGTACATTACTTCAAAATT
The DNA here is from genome assembly GCA_013841215.1 of Hycleus cichorii. Taxonomy (NCBI): domain Eukaryota; kingdom Metazoa; phylum Arthropoda; class Insecta; order Coleoptera; family Meloidae; genus Hycleus; species Hycleus cichorii. Next base: position 83,575 of record JACDRQ010000047.1, on the reverse strand, counting down.
TGCATATTTAGATGGGAAATCTTATATTGTTGTTAAAAAGAACAAATATTTACGAGTAATTTTTGACAATTGGGAATAACTCAATTATCTTGGAGGTTTACCGTGTTAGTTAATTCGTTTACAATTAGAACTGGATAATTTCAATTCTACATAGACTGCAACTTTTAAATTGAAATTTGTAAATCCAAATGAATTTCGGTTGTCGATTCCGACACATCAACTGGCGATTTTGCCACTAAATTTTCTACTTTCTATCAAATTTAGCCATACAGTACAGTAAATAAAATAGTAGAAAATTGTTTGTTCTACTTTTGAGAGTATCAATATTTAGAAAGTCTTTTATCGATAATTTATTGTTTTAATTACAAGTTTTCTACAATTATTCTTCTATATTATCGATTGAAAGTTAAAATCGAATATTATTGATATTCGGATATTTCAATATTTAAAAATAATTCTTTTTGAAACGTTTTCTAGCGTAATTGATCAACTAATTTTACTTTACGAGCGGACTTTTATCAAGAATTTATTTAGAAAATTCTAATTGTCGTTGATCAATTTGTTACTTTGATCATTAAAGAATATGAAACTATCTAGAAAAAGTTCTTTGTAGAAACAAATCCGCTCTTATAACTAATTTCTGGTTTCTATATTTAATTATTCTATATTCAATTATATTTGATAATAATCGACATATTAGGAAATTTTTGTGGAAGTTGTATTAGAAAATTGAATTGTCAAGATTATCTTATAAAACAATAAAGAATTGGTGGTCAGTTTTTCCCAAATCGCCGATTTATCAATTTTTAAGGCAGTCAATTTTGTCAACAATAATAAGTCCTGTAAATAATCGGTTTATTCTTGTTTTATTCCATATCCGGTATTTTCTGCAGGTAACCGAAGACTGCTTTTCATCTAGAATTATATCAATCTTCTTGATTTTCTTACATACAAAGTTTGTTTAAGGCTCGTCTAACGTTTCATAGAAATAAAATCCTATGATGAGGAATTAATGTTTAGACGTTAGAGACGAGAGTTATACAAAGAGTATATTTTTTAATATTTCCTAACGTTGTTAGAAGCAAAATAAACATGTACGAGCTTTAATCTTGACGCGTTGAATATTTTACAAGCTGAAAGCTAGGTAGATTTATTAGAATTGCTGTTTGTTCTAAATTAATCTTAATTATTAACGAATATTCGGTTCTTTTTTTCAATCACTAACGACTGTTATTTATTGCAATAGAAATTCCAACATAAAACTCCGGATTGATTCGAAAATTTCAAATAAACAGTTTTGTTAGAAATTAGAGACGGAAATCAATATGTGCCTATGCTGGTGGAACAAAATTAATGGAAAATTCAAACGATTTGATAAAAGATAATTGTGGGTTTAGAAAAACACGCAGTAAAATAGAAAGCCAACAAACAATAACAGACAAGCTTGTGCTGTATATGTAGTTGAATTTTTTCATTTCTCTTTTTTATAATAGTAAATTACAAAATGAATTTTATAAATCAACAATTTCTACACGAGATCGAGTTCTAAAAACAAACAACCCCGTCTGAGTTTTTTAATGGTCGAGTACAGAAACTAACTTTGAACGAGTTTCATAGCATATGAATTTGCATTTAAAAATAGATGAGAAAGAAAATAAGATTCTTGATCCAAACTGTAAACTTAAGGTTAGAGATTTATCTAAACAATGACAAGAATCTGCTTGTGCGGGTTTACCAACTCATTCGACTTCATTTCTTTCAATTATTCTCACATTAGAAACTGATAGTAGTGTTTTTGTTTATAAATCAGCAAATAGAAAATTTTCATTTCAAAATAATCAAGTTTGAAAATTTTGTCGCGTGCAAAATGGTGGATGCGCCCGCACAAATCCATCTAATTTTTACAGCATGCAAAATTGCAATTAACCGACATGTCTAATAGTTTGGCTTTCAATTAAATTGGCTGTACACAATTACTGGAATCATTTAAAATGAGTCAATCGATTAATTCTACTATTTTTCATTAATTAGGAAAAAAATTAAACCTGATTACGTGCAATTGTAACATTGTTTCAATTTGTCTAACTAAATTGTTGTTGAATGTATAAAATATGTAAATTTCTACTTTATCGTTTTAGATTCATTCAATTCGTACCATTTGACAAGTGATAAGAGCGTATTTTATAATAAACATGAAATTTATACGACAATATGGACATTAAGAGTAGCTGTTCATTTTTATGTGGATCTATATAAATTCTAACGATTAATTCTCGACCTTCTTGTATGAGAAATGATTAGAACATCGCTAAATAAAAAAGAAAAAAGCCTATTATTTTATTTCATTTATTAATATTTTAAACCAATAATTGTAATTTCTGTTTGAATGAAATTCCGTAAACAATCAAAACGAACATTATTAATATTGACAGTTGTACGACAGTGTAAACAGTAATAATGATTGTTATTTAAATAGAAATTTATTACTATTTGTTGATTGCCAAAATTTATTTGGATAGTTGTTGGTATAATCAATTTTCTTGTTTCGTTTAATTTCAATATAGAATCAAAAACAAATCGAGAATTTTTTGTTAGTTTAGAAAAAATTGTAATCTTGTAATACAACAGTAGATTATTAGAAATTTTATTTCAGTAAACATTTCTAATCGGATTTATATCACAAACAGCAATAAAAAGAAATAATTTCTGTTTTTGACGGTCTTCAGATTTTAATGAGTTAAAACTAAATGAGTTTTCTATTAAATTTACAAAGTTTCATGATAATCGTTTTATCATTCTCATTTTAATACGATACAAACTCTAAAATAGAGGTACACGATTAATTTCCGGGATATCCAGTGATTGTTGGAGAATTTGAAAATAGGACACAAAATTTAAGATTTTAATTTTAAATTATTGATAATTGTTAGTTCTACAAAGTTGTAGATTCTTGGAATATTTATCTTTCCACAAAGGAATATTTTAAATGAAATGGAATAATTGTACATCTTCTAAAGCAACTCTAAACTTTAATAACAATAGATCAGAATCTATATTGAAATTACTTAGAAATAGATTAAATATTCTACTCTAGGCTTTAGGGTTCAACTTTAAAATAGCTTTCTATAAAATTCATCGATTCAATTTATAATAATTTCTATGTAATCTTGGTGTAAAGCACGTCCTCAACGACTTTAAAGAGACCCAAATCTAATACAGATATTGGAATTATAAGTAGTTTGGCAGTAAATGGGTGTATTGAATTTACTCCAATATTCCATTGTTGTCTATTAAATGTTATCAATATTTGATACGGCGATAAATGTATCGATTTAGCTCAAAGAAAACTGATGTAATGTTGATTGAAAAGAAATAATCCCTCCAGGATCACAGTAAAATAAACATCTTGATCCAATTAACCTAAAAATAAGCCAATTAATGATCTATATATACAACTTTTGTCGATAATAAATCTTATCTGCACCTAATTTTATCCTTAGAACTGTTATTTGTATCAATTCCCGGTAACAAAGTAAATTAATGTAAAATAATGGCATTTGCATCGATTTTAATCGTATATTTCCATATTAGATTAGATTTGTAAATAGAAAATTGAGTATTGGTATTTTATCAATTTTTTTAATGTCGGCTAATAAAATCGATGGTACTTATTGTATACTTTCCGTCCCCTAAACAAGAGCATGTACCGCTAAGATTCTTCTCTTTTGTCATAAAAATTGACAGACAAGTACTCGAATGTTGAGATTCTTCTCGATGGGATTCTTGATCGTATAAAGTAAGAGGGTGAAATTGTCCGGCCATTGAACCGAATTTATTTATTTTATATTTTTCGTTTCTTTATTTTTATATTCATATTTGTAGAAAAAATACGCATATGGGGATGTAGAGTGATAAACAAAACGGTGTATCAAATGATTGATGTTTCAACATAAAAACTTTATGACGGATTTTTATTTTTATTACCAGAATTGATATAATCTGTAAATTCAGATTTACTCATGTGGCTGTTACGATTTATATGTTTAATCAATTATTCGGTTTATTTAACGTTGAATTTGGTTATTTTTTTGTTTGTTTTGTTGCTAGAATAATTCGAAGTATTTCGTCTTGATGATTAATTGAAATATGGTGGATGCGCCAGACGACCCGACAATATTCAGTCAAAAGGAGGTTCTAAATCAATATTAGGAGTTTCGAAAATTAACTAACAATAAGGAGCAACTCGAACACTAGCTCATCTCAAAGTAATTACATCGTGTTTACATTATCTTCATTACAATAAAGAAATTTTGCGATCCAACAATTATAACAGTTTTGCATTAATTTTACTATAAATTATAGTTTATGTGGTGTTTTCGTTACTTTTATTGTTATTACGATCAACGAACACATCAGGAATGTGTATTTCCTCTCACAATTTGTTCATATTAGTGTCAGACGAAACTAAACAGTTCAAGGTTTCAATTATCATAAATCAACTGGTGTTAATGTTTTGAATGTTAAATTGAGTTCACTATTTATCAATTTGTCGTTTCTATATTATTGTGGCGAAAACAACATCAAATTCCATTATAATAACGATCGAATGCCACGAATTTTACAACAATTTCGAAATATACACAATAATTAAAGACAAACTATTCATCATTAAGATAAAATATATCATTGAAAATGCAGCACCACATTTTCCAGCTTTATAAATTTACAAAAGATAGCAATTAAAACTGGAGAAAAACACGTCTCTAATTAAAGATATATCTCGTTATGGATTTCGCGATTTGCAACTTCTTTTGCGATTTATTCAAAATTATCAACACGATTACGGTCTCTAATTTTGCTGATCGACAAATATTGAAAGACTCTAATACTCTATGTTGTATTCATTTAGAAAATTGTATTGTAGATGGAAAGAACTTTGTTTTGTGTTTATCAGATTAGAAAATAACGAAATCTTCACTACCAATTTTATATTAATGTTAATATAGTTGATTGTGTTGGTTGTGGGCAAATACAAAGTGGTCTTGAGATGAATCTAGTTTGCATATTCATCGTCCTGCGGCAAGTTAGAATGAATATTTTATAACATATCTCTATCAAAACCTTGGTATAGTTGAATTGTTTATTACTAGTAAATTTATATACGGCACCTACAATCATTTAATATTAGTGCTATTAAATTCAATTCCATTATACTTTATAATCGTTCCAATATTTATGTGATTCAAATTTTAAATAGCTAGATATAACGAATTTTGCGTACCTATATTGTGAATATTTCCATTATAAAAGTATAAAATTTCTAATGAGACAAATATCATTATCTTTCCAAAGACTACAATACGGTTCCCATTATTGTTGGATCATATTACAGGTTTATAATTACAATTTGCTTTCTAGAAAGATTCACTTTATAGATTATTGATAAAATATTGTACTACAAAGGACTCTTTAAAAAATGGATGGAATTTCATCTAACATCTAAACTTTACTGTTTTAATGATAGCAATTTTATTTCAACAGACAAATTAACATAAGAGATATACGTTTCATGCGGCTAAAAATTCATCACTGAAATTCCTGAAAATCATCTCGAATATTCCTAGCAATAAATTATTGTATGAAACATTGAAAAATACAATCCCTCGCCTCTTTGTCTAATTATTTACAATTAACTCCTAGAAGGTTACAAATTTACAATATTTTCTGTATTAAATATAGAAATACGGCCACGAATAATATTTGGATAATGATACTCGTTAATGATGAATATTACAGTGGTAAACGAACTCAATTTTTCTGCTTTTCCTTAGTTGTTTGTTCAAAATAAAAACCATATTCTACACTATATTTGCTTCTAATTATCAGGCTTCAATCTCTTTTTAGTCAATAATTAGTGAATTAATATCAAGAAACGTATTTTATCAATTAAAAATTGATAAACAAGTGAGGAGGTTCATGACTAGTGCTTTTCAATGATTTCGTGGCTTTTCGCTACGATATAATGGAGTACAACAAAAAGTACATTAATAAAGTAAAGAAAACATTAAGTAGAGTCAAGTTAAGTTAAGAAAAGTGAAGTGAAGTGAAGTAAACAAAATTATTTTAACGAGATTATTTTGCGACAGAAAACAGTGTTTTCAATTAAAAAAGAGTTGCCTTTCTACTTTTTATTCTTTATTTGTATTGATTCAAATTTATTAAAACTGATTCAGAAAGACTACGTGATTGTCGCATATTTAAAGATTGATAATTAGACACACTAATTATTATTGTTGAGAAACAACTGTGAATAATGATGAAACTTTATATTTTTTTGAATACAATTAAGAAACTTTTTCATAATTTAAACAATTCTTTTGCTAAAATTTTATAGAATTTACCTAAAAAAGTAAAACAAATTAACGTTTTGATTAATGTTACATTAAACATTGGAGTTGAGTTTATGTTTGACTTGTCTCTTTAAAAGTTGTCTCGTATTTTTTTATTTAATCTATCGCTGATATTACAGACGTTGCTAAATTTAGATCTTTTCGTTAAAATTACTTGGTTAAAATTATAATCCTGCACGGTTTCTGAATGTAGTTTTTATTCTTTCAAACAACAGCTACTAATTTGTAAATTTACACTAAATAGAGTAGAAATTTTCAATTATCGTTATTGTTCTTGTTAAATAACCTATGGAAGTTTATAAATAATCTCGATTATGTTGGAACTAAGTTAACCGTACTTGATAACAGTAAAGTCCGGTTTTAACACGACAACTGTTTAATTTCGAATTGCTATTGTGGGAACAATAACGAAATAATGAGAAATACAGATATTGTGTGTTATTAGTAGGAAAATTAATGTATACCGTTTGAAGCTCCGAACAATATTTAATGCAAATTTGGTAGTATAACCATAATTTTTATAATTTCACAAATTTATTAGTTTTGCATCATCAATTTCGACTAATAATTCACCTGTTTTAAACCAATGAAATGATCGAAAGAAGACACTTGCGCTGTTACTTGCGCAACGGCAATAATTGTAGCGAGATAGATCTAATTTAAATTTATGAAATAAAGTTTCGGCGCATTCACCAAGATAATCTACTTTTCTAATTGTTATTCTTAATTAAATGTACTACAGTCTAAAAAAATTGTTATACAATTAACCGTTATTATAAATGTTATAGTTAAATGTTCCAACATTTGGTGGAGTTGAGATAATGTTAATTTAACAAAGAGTGAAATTCTAAAGGAGTTGTACTGCGTAGAAAGTTATTTGAACTATTTTTTTCCAAAAAGTAGATGAATCTTCAGAATTATCATGTTTTTAAATAGTGCTACTTACATTTAGAATTTCTTATCATTACTTCATTGTATATTCAGTAGTATATTTAACAAAGCTTTCATCTCTATTCGGTGAATTTTATCATTTAAATATTGCCCGAAATGAATACATTAAATGATAGGATATTTCAAATAATGATAGTTTATTTAGATATATTCAATCATAAATAGAATACATAACGATATCTATTTGTATGTTGGGATAGTTGTTTTCGTCTAAGCTTTGTCTTTATTATTATAAATTCCAACGATATTATTCATAGTTTAACTATACATATAGTAAATACATTCATTTTATCAATGCCTATTGAAATTCAACTACAATTAATAATGATTTTGTATGAAATTCTACACATATACCGCATGTTTCGCCTAAATGTGATCCATCAGTATACGTGACTCGATTAGAGAACAGAAAAAGAGTCAAACTATGGAAAGAAACATTTTTTTTATAATTGACCACAGTTACGAGGTACAAGCGGTATAAATATATAGAATCTCTTATATTTCATTTATCTTTCATAATTTAATTAAGAATACAAATATTAATCGATAGTTACCAAGTCGTATTATTTCAACGTCAAACTATTCGAAATGTTCCATGAATTTGAGTAATGTTACGAAACATAACCATTACGATAACTTTCGATAAAAAAACACGTCTAGACTTTGACAAGTCGAATAGTTGGAAATCTATACCGATTTCAGTAACAATTAAACGTCTAAGGATAAACTCGATTTACATTAATTTTAAGGTAAATTTTTCCCGTATTAGTCTAATTTTCCATTATACTTATTGTTATTGTTAACATTACTAACAATTAACGTTCTCGTCAATAATTCAAAAGGCGCAGTAATTAATTAAAATTTTCATCGGGTTTATTGTTAATACTAATTTCAGTTTAGTTTTCCTCTATTGTTTTTTTTGATTGTGTAGATTTTAATTAATGGTTATGAATGTGTTTTTTGCTACTATAGAATATTAGTTGGTGTGGATTAATTTATTAAATTAACAGTTGATTTTTATTTTCGCTATAGAATTTCCACATTATCAGTATTGATTTGTAATTAAAACGTTCAAACTGCAGTTCTGTCGTTTAAAATATTGACATAAATTCGTACAGTATCTGATAAGATTGTGTAAAATTAAAAAAAAAATCCGATATTTAGAAATTAATTTAGATGAAACTAATATATCAGTTTTTTATTAATATAGCAGTGATTGATTACTTTGGCTTGTCATCGTTATTTGATTTATTTTGTGTACAACAAAAACGTAAATTAATATTCGAAAATTTTCAAAAATTCAATTATTTACCAGAAATTTGTTGAAATTTTATAATTATAGCTTTAGACAGTTTGAATTATCAACAATTTGAAATCATCAATTAGACCAATGTACAATGTACAATGGTTGCCACTAATCCAAGTTGAATAACAAGTCACCCTGGTTATTAAAGTTAATTGTGAAGTATACAATGTTTTTTGTTTTAATGAGACTGGGTTTTGTTGGATTGTCAAGCAACCCTAATTAGTGTGCCTATACATAAACCACCATCATTGAAAATAATACAATTGAAACTAGAAAAAATATTCCATACAATACTGGCTAATTAACTTTTCATTAAATCACTGGAAAATAGAAATATTGAAAAATAACGGTTTTCAAGCGACAATTTCAGCGGTTTTTTGACAGATTTTACAATTTGTTAGCCATGAAAAATATTAACTGACTTCTTATTTGTAAAAGTTATAAAAGTTGCAGTTGTATAAACATTTGGAATTTACATTTAAATAGGTTTCTGTAATTCTTTTTTTAAATTATTTTTAATATTCTCGTAGTTTTACATAAAAATTAAGAATTTATCAAAGCGACTGAAATTGTAATTTTATAAATCCTTTTAAATTTACTGCAATTTCTTCGTCTTATTATTAATGAAAGGATACTGACTCGAATCTAATTTCAAGTGAATCTAGCGAATAAAACTCATCAAATATTCAAGAAGCCTCAATCTTTTTCGATTCGATGTTCGAGTAATAACCGATATTTTGCTTATTTGATGAGATATTGAGAAGAATGTGGTAGCTTAAAAAAAGCATTTCGAGCTCTTTGTTATCTTGGAAATTTCATTTTGAATTTAAGCTAATAGAAAATTCTGTTTTTCCGTTAAGATTCACTATTTTTTATATTTTTCCCCATCAACTACCGGGTCATTTTTCGCTACAATATCTCGCATTTCTCCACTAATCTACTTTTGAATTGTCTACCTGCATAAGGATTCTTTAAAGATTACAGGAGATATGGAAAAATCCAAGATTTTCCTCCATAATTCAGAATTCGTCTCGTTTTGCCTAAAAACGAAAACGTCCTTAAATGCTCCTTTAAATTAGCTTTCTAATGGTGTTTTATTCGTTGCCATATATCATCAAACAAGCGAATTATCGATTATTAAATTTATCTTTTAAAGTTAAAGGAGTACATCTCGTGGTGTTTACCAACGAAAATGTGACGCGATTTCTCGCTCGTCCTTGGGGTTACGACAACCGGAATTAGATTTTTAAAAAGAGCATTTTTTATAGCATCTAACGGTTTTTCCCGTTTTTCCAAATATTGATACAAATTTGAATTACAGACGAAAATATAACAACATGTTTTTTTCGTATTTTTGTACAATTCCTTCTATTTTCTCTGATAACTTGGTCAATTTTGATTATTTTGTAAAAATTCTGTTACTGTTGGATAGTAAATGAAAAGTTCTCTTCAAATATTCAAAAAAATTTTCGAAAATTGAGAAAACTTCTGTACGCGACAACACGTCTTTTTCTACAATTTTTGGCTGACAGCATTGAACAACCCCTCATTCGAAAGCTGATATCAAGGCAAAGGGCAAGATAAAAAGCTTTTTTTGATATTTTGAAAATTGCCTGAGTTAACACGGAAAACCAACTGGGTTTTCTAGCATGATTTTCATTTATTAAAAGTGATTATCTTGCTTGAAAGTGAAAATCATGCCAGAAAACCCAGTTGGTTTTTCCGCGATAATTCAAACAATTTTCAAAATATCAAAAAAAGCTTTCTATCTTGCCCTTTGCCTTTATACCAATGAGGGGTTGATCAATGCTGTTAGATAAAAATTGTAGAAAAAAACGGTGTTGTTGCGTATAGAAGTCTTCTTAATTTTCCGGAAAACTAACGGTGGAATCGGAAAATTTCTTAAACATTTGGAAAGAACTTTTTATTTGCCATCTGACAGTACAAGAATTTTTGCAAAATAATCAAAATTGGCCAAGTTATAAGAGAAAATAGAAGAAATTGTACAAAAATACGAAAAAACATGTTGTTACATTTTCGCCTGTAATTCAAATTTGTATCAATATTTGGAAAAACGGGAAAAACCGTTAGAGGTTATCAGAAATGCCCTTTTCAAAAATCTATTTGCGGTTGTTGTAGCTTCAAGGACAAACGAGATCGCGAGTTGGAAATTCACATTTTTCGCCGGTTCAAATCTGGAGATGAACCTTATTCTTTAAGCTAATAGAAAATCCTGTTTTTGCCATTTTTACCCATCAACTACAGGATCATATTTCGCTAAAATATTCTCCGGGGATTTCCCTACAAATCCTGAAAATATCTTTTGCATTTCTCCACTAATCTACTTTTGAATTGTCTACCTGCATAAGGATTCTTTAAAAATTACAGGACGAGATATGGAAAAATCGTGTTCCAAGACTTTCCTCAGAATTCAACCCGTATTGCCCGAAAACGAAAACTTAAATGCTCCTTTAAATTCGCTTTCTAATGGTGTTTTATTCGTTGAAATATATCAACAAACAAGCGAATTATCGATCATTAAATATTGGTTTGTTTTAAAGTTAATTGTAAGATGAATTCTCCACAATAATGATAGAATCTATATATCTAATGAAAATAAAAAGTTAGAAACTATCGTCTTTTCTCGAACTAATAGTCTACTTTTATCTCATAAATCTAAACTAGAATTTCTGGTATTTGAACAAATTCTTATATACATGAATACATACGTTTTATCTATTCTTGGTGTTATGCAGATTTAGTGTGAATAATGTTGGATGCGCTTCAAATCAAATTTCACCGACTTTCTTTACATTTCCGTTTTGGTCTAACGGAAATTCTTTTGAATTTCAAATGCATTCATTTCTATTTCTTCATATATTTAAAACTCTTGTCAGTAATACATTCACCACCAACTGTTATCATACTGTAAGTTATGTTAATAAAAATTGACGAAACGTGATTTGATTATGGATAACGATTACGTGACATCTGCACATATACGTTATATTGTTGAATATTAGATATTATCAAAAAATAAAGAAAACTTATGGTAAAATCGATAAATATTAGGTGTGAAGATTATCTAGGATAAAAGTGCAAGAGAACGAATAAGCTCCAATGGATATTATAGTAAAACTTTATTCTCTCGTATTTCAAGCCAATAATCCGTTTTTTTATTAGACTATGATATCCCGTTAAAATTCTTATCAAATATGTGGTGTATCTTGGAAAAACTCCAATTAAACTGTCTACACAACTTGAATCACATTTGATGTTTTTAACACTACAAAATACTTGTATTGTACGTTTACTATTCGTTTTGTAGCTTCATATTGGACGTCTCTAGAGACAGTACGTGATCTTCTTTTGATATATGTTCACTCAATATGAGTTAGTAAAAAATTGTGGATAAAAATTGTACAATTCGTTCCTATATCCACGATCATTATGTTCAAAATAAAAGCGATAGAGGATAATTTCCTAAATTATCGAATTTGACGAATTTTATTATAACCGCCGGCTATTTGCCAATATACGTTACCAAATTATAGTCTTGTTATTGTTATTGTTTGTATTTCCTAGGAAATTTATAATAATCTACTATTATTTATAATAGAAAATTTAAGGATTATACTATTATTTAATGCTAAAGGAAATGATTCAAGTTCGAAAGGACAAGCTTTCGGTCGAAAGTCCACACAAATTCTGTAATAATTGATTGCCCTACGAGTCAACAAAAGTTAAATATTTTGGTGGCCTAGAAACCGCCTCAAGTATTCCACCCCATATCGTCTATAATTAGAATTTCAAAATTGTTTTTTTTACAAAATGAATAATAACGACATTAGTTGTTGTTGTTAATAATGCAGTTTATTTGTTGTTCATTGTGTTATCGTAAATTTTCGTACAAAACACAATTTGGGATGCAGTTCAAAGGGTAATAACTAATGATCATACTGTTAACATTTAATGTCAACAATTCAAGCCAGAACACAAATGGGTGGATACAATAAATTTATATACCGTTAATTAATCAAAAGTTTAATTTAATTTTTTTGTAACGATACTGGGTGATTCGGTGGGTAATTTCAGGCTTACAAAAGTTGGATTCAGTTCATCTGGAAGTCGATCTTTCTAATTTAATAAGAGAAAATTGCTCAATTGGCATTCTTCAGGAACAGTACAAATCAATTTTAGGATAATCTATTCTTTGTCGTTTTATTGATGAAAACTCTTTTTGAGACTTTCCAATGAACTACAGAGTCGAAATTTTACTAGAAATCTCCTAACGAATCGCTGAACTTATCCGCTAATGATTTTTTTATTGTTGCAGGTAAATGGCTGTTTTTCTAACTCGTACGTATCGTATAAATATTGTACAAATGCCAACGTCAATTATCTTAATAGGTGAGTTGTGTAAAGAATCTTGAATAAGATTCAGCTTTTCGTTTCTATAGAATTTTTGACGTTTATACGTTTACATAATACATTAGATTTATTCTCTAGTATCGCTCATATTTCACGCTAACACAAGTGTAACATAATCATAAATAATTCGAAAATCTACTCGTATAGTTTCTAAATCCATCACATTTATTGGATGAAAATACGAAAAAATCAACGGTTTTTCGTGATATTCTAAAAGATAATACTTTAATTCTTTCTTTACTGCTTTAGAAAGAGGATCGTTATTTCCATACAAATTCGAGGACGATTTGATAAATTCAATTTTGTTGTCTTTTACAAATTTGTTGAAATAATATGAAAAGTCTAATTTAAAAGTTGGAATGGTTTTTAGTTATTAATGAGCCACTATCTGGCACGATCTTGCAATTTATCAAACAGAATCCTTCATTAAGTTTAAAAAGATTAGCCCTCTAGTACTTGAATTAAACTCTAATACTGTTGATACAATTGCGCGAATTATTTGAAATAAACAAATGTGACGATTTTATTTAATTTCTTTAAAATAAACTGACAAGAAGTGGTTTCTCGATAAAACGCCAGACTGATTTTTCTAACTGATTGACGTTGCTCAGATAAACCATTTAAAAGACGCTATCAAATTTGATTTAGGCAATATTATTGTATTATTTATTCAATATTGTTAAGTATTTACAACAATAGAAAGCTATTTTAAGCGTGAAAAAGATAAATTTTTTCTTCTATAAGTTGGTAATTTGTTAGAGGGATAACTGCTGATACCAGTGTCCTATCAGTGGAAATAATTGATCGCATTCTATACGTTGGCTTTTTTCTTCTATTATTTATGATCCTTTTGTTCATCACAGTACTGTTCTCAATTACAATTCAACCGTGGACCATTTATTTACGAATTGTCAAATTTGTCAAAATGAATTGGCTTTTTTCGGAAAATCGTCCGATCGAATTTTATAAATCGCCGTAAATCCGATTTTGTTCGTTTTAATCTAATCAAACCGGATTAGTATTAATTGATATTCAACAAAATTGAAATTATTTAAAATTCATACCCAATCGTGGATGTTTATATTCAACACTGCGGCTGAAAATGAACTTGTCGGAGTAAAAATTCAAATTATCCCCAGTCAAAGCAGTTTTTTATTCTCGATTCTCTACTTCGCTGATTTTTTTCCATCACTATGCACCGTTGACAAACACATTTAATGTATATGGAAATTGGTTTAAAAATCCTTCAAATTTCAAAATTTCTTTTGACAATGATGTAGGACTATAGAATATTGTTGTGTTTGCAATGTATGACTTCTGTTCGAATTGCAATTGGAATAGGGTACGAATCAAATACCCTCAGGGTGCATAAGTCTATTTCGTGTGTTGTGATGGTGATAGTAGACGAATAATGGCAAGTTTTCTAACGAAATCGCCTAGAATCGATTTGAAACTTTTCCAAAGCAATCAAATAGGCTATTGTTATTTGGCCCTTTGGGCAGACATCAATAACACATCTAATAGTGCATTTTTACCACTGTATTTCTACTAGATTTGCACTCAAACAACTAAATACTTGTTTATATCCTCAAAGTAAAATTTTATATAGGTACATACGAAGTTATTGTACATTTATACCCAAGTCTGCGCTCGTATTGTTGTTTTTATGTTATCCAACATGAACATTAGCAAACATAATAGAGACAACGATCGTCATATTCATACGAATAATGTATGATATAAAAGAAATCCTACAGATGCATTCAAAGTATTCATATATACATACATTCGTATATCGTATATAAAGAGAATTGTCGTTGTATAAAATTCACCCTCAACCCTTATATTATTGTCGGATAATATTCTACATCCAACCCTAGGTAGAATTTCACCGCTAGCATCATAATTCCAGTTGTATAAAGTTGAGAGGCGCTATAATAAATCATACTCACAGTATATTGTATGAAAGTATGGATAGAAAGTTGAATATGTTTTGTATGTAATGTCTTCTACTACTATCAAAAATACATCAATTTTATGTCGTTGTTTTGTATTTTTTTTAATAAGTACATAACTATATTCTCTACTTTACAATGTTTGTTTTATTGCACTAACTTTAATGTTGTTATAGTTTAAATAGATTCAAGTTACTCAATATTTGTATGGCTATTAGTTTCAATTAAACATATAGCCGATAGGTAATCGATATAGGTGTTTAACAATCTAAATATATGCGAGTTAATTAAACATAATTGTAAGGTTGGTCGTTTTCTACAAAGAACCAAAATATCAACAGCATTTTGAATAATATCCGATAATCGTTCGATTCGATTTAGAAAACTCTATTTTAGATAGAGATTGTCTACAAATTTGTAAAATATCGATATAGACTCATTTTTGAACAATTTTTTCAACAAATTCTTGAATCCTTAGACTGCAATTTGTACAAATACCGCGTGTTTCGCTTAAATATTCCTAGCTCTAATGGCAACACTTAGTGTTTAACGACTGATTTGGAAAATTAAGGATTTTTAGGGAATCTTTGGGGATTATTTGAGCAAAATTTGAGCTATGTAGCTCATTGGGAAGTCGGTCAAAACGATCGTTTCTCTCAAAGTTGCGACTTCCAAAAACGAGTTATCCACAAATTGGAGAAATTAACTGGCGAGTATCCTTGAGTCATTCGACGGGTTTATCTCGGTTTGAAAAATCGCAGCCTTTCTACAACGAGCGTTTTTCGACCAACTTCCCGATGAGCTACGGGGTTCAAATTTTGGTGAAATAATCTCCAACGATCCTCGTATAAATCCTCGAAAAAATTTTCAAATCGCTCTTCAACTAATAGGTGTTTCCATTAGAGTTAGGAACATTTAAGTGAAACACCAGACGGCTTGTCAATGCTATAACTAATTAGTGTTTGAAAGTTTTCTGTTTAAACTCTAACCAGTAGTTTTCAGTTTTCATAGTAGGAGAATAATTGTCGATTTTCAGGCTAGATTTTCTTCTTCAATAGAAGCTCCTAACTAATTTTTTTGAATCATTAAGAGGCTACTGAAAAGTGTACAAGTTATGATGAAAACTAATTATCTGGGTGCTTTATAGTAGACCACATAGAATGATGAATAATATATGATTGTATTTGTATCCATGTTACTTTGGCCGACTGTGTTGAATAGAATATTGCTGCTTTTTGATTAGTGCAATTTATAATTTAGTAGTTTTCGGAAAAACGGAAAATACAATAATTGTAGAGTAAACTTCCGTCTTTCTATTTATGTAAATTTCATTTGATTTTATGGACTTTTAAGCGAAATTTGTTCCACTAAAACCATACTTTCATTACAAAAATATACTTTTTTAGAATTTCAGGAAAATCCAAACGTTTTTTTAAAAATCCGTAAAGATACGGATATAAAATTGTATTTACAATCGAATGAGATCTGTTAACGTTTCCCAGATATGTGAATTTCCGCTTTAAGAAATTGTTTTGGCAAATTTTTCTCAAATCTTACTCTTAAAATTGGCCGAAAAGGAAACTTTGTGGATATTCAAATTGAATTCTTGACGTCTCTTTTGGTTGTTTCCACTGAATTGTCAAACACAACACAGTTTGACACTTTAAATCTATTTGTGAGATTGATTCTTGTTATTTTGAATTTTGAAACATTTCAGTCTCAATTCGGATAGATTTTTGTGGATTTTACAGTTGAATCGGCAAACGAAGCGATTTTGCCGATTGTAAACACGAATTTCGATCAATTTCTTGCTGTAAAATCACGACGATTCGATCAATTTTAGTCAATTTCAAAGCTTACGAATTATCTATTAGACCTTGGAATGTTTTCGTTTAAATCCTCACTTTTAGGAGATTCTGCTTGAAAATAAGACGATTTGAACGCTTTAACAATTTTTTGATGAAAACACACATCTTTATACAATAATTAAATCATGGAACTCTATAATTTCCCTCTTGTGTTATATTAAACGCTCCAAAGAGTGACTGAACGTATTTAGAAATAAATAAACTCCATTGCCTGTAGAATAAATCCCTGGAGGATTGAAAATTGGCTGTTGTTCCTTTTTTTATAAGAAACTTCCAAAGTATAAATTGAATAAATACATCCATGTCGACATTTGAGATTAATAAGTCTACGAACGAAAGAAAAAATTCATTTCTCTTGATTACCATCCGTCTACAATCTGATATGGGCTTTTTCACAAACTTTTCACTTTAGAAACTTCTTAGACTAATAAATATGCGAATATTGAACTTATTATTCGTTTCATACCGACAATCGACTAATAAATCAACAATGTTCATTAAAATTCAACAAATCGGATAGTTTTCCATATTTTCGAGAGAAATCTATTGATGTCACTGTTAAATTTCGGATTTTTACGTTGTTGATTCGAATATTTACAAGAAATTCGAACAAATTTATTCTCCCCAAAATAGAATTGTTTTGAAAGTTTATTTTGGCATATTGTTTTTCTTCAACTGTATCTATTCGATTATAGTTGAATTTAATTTGGTGTGAAGTGGAACATTTGAATTAAAACTCACTGAGAAAGATTGTTGATTAATTCTATTATAAGAGGAGTCATTCAAAATATTGAGGTGATTAAGGTGAAATGAACCGTGAAGAATCCGGCTTAGTTTAAAATATTAAACGAATTAAGACGCAAAAACAGTAATTAGATGATCAAAATCGGGCTTTTGAAGCTTTGCGAGAATAGTCAAGTTTTTAGATACATTCGACTGTTAATAAACAGAATAATTAATTAGTTTGACTTGTTGTCATTTATTCTCTTTAATGTCTGCCATCTAATGGGAAAATAATTGATTGGTAACTGTAGGAGTATTGGCTTTTTTTCTAATTAGTTGCTTTATAGTTAAAGAGACTCGATTATAACATCAATTTGTATAATTGTTGCTCTATGTTGAATTGGAAATTACTACAAAAAATGTCAATAGAAAGCTTTTATCCCAATCTAATAATATTAAAACAACAAAAGTCTTCGTATACGTTTTATATTTCCGGCTCACACAGATTCATATTTTTTTCAGTTACCCTATTTTGTGTTTTCTACTAAAAGCTTCACCCAACAGTTCATTGTTTACTGTTGTAAAAAACACATACAAAAGTAGTAGAAATATAAACGACAGCTCCATTGTGGTTGAAGCTTTTTTGTTGTTTTAATTAAACAGATTCAAGCCTTAAGTTTGCAAGCATTTTTCTAATTCAACATACCCTTATGGCATGTTAAAGTTATGTTTTACGCATACATTAATTATAGCGTTAATAAATGTAGATTTCCGCTATTAAACTACTGTTAAGACGACGAGATAGGGCACGATTTCAATTACAAGAATTTATAAAGATCGCTTTAAAGATACGTTTGTTTTGACCGTAATAATTGAAGAAAATTGCTAAAATTTCGTGTATCATTGAAGATTTGGCTTCATACAAGAGTTTGTTAATCGATTTGACGATATAAGACTGAAATTGTGCAATAAAACTGGAACGATACAGACGAATAAAGTTTCCAGTTATTGCTGTTTTTTCAGAGTTGAGTTCTTAAAGAAAAGGAGCCAATTTGTAGAAGAAATACCATTTAAATTGATAGACAAAACAACTGTGTATTTTATGATGTTTGGACTCATTGTCGGTATCTATTCAGTCATGGAAGAAAATTTCAGTTTCAGTGAAATGTTCTGTAAATTGGACATCATAAATACGTGTCAAAATAATATTAATCTATTGGTGCGTGTAAAATATAGTTTGACTTGGAACATATAGTTTTAGGAAATTCAATAAATTTAACGTTGATGAAGTTAAAATCAGAAATTGTAAAGTTTAATCTTGTCATAGAGAAAATAAAATTAGAACATAAGTCTGTTGGAATAATGGAATGAATAAGTAATTAAGATATAAGATAGTCTAGTGGTGTTCCTTGTTTGGTAGATAAGAGAATACGGGGATTAAATGTTATCTATTATTAAAGACACTGTCTCATTACTTTAGTTTTGTCACAGATTTACCTAATCTTAGAGGCAAGATCCTATCAAATTCAATTAGATTTAGAAAAGATTATTCCATTTCTTATTCATTCAAGAACACTTATCGTTATCTTGTTGTACAAATTTACTACAAACTCTCTTAAAACTCACTTTTGTGTATTGAAAATCTAATTTTTCCCAACCCCTAGTTGTATGTGTGTTGAATACACCGAGTACATTTCACAGAACTTTGATAACGAAGTACAATCCCTAACTCGTAAAACTTTTTGTTCAAACAAAAACCAAATAAAATCGAAAAGATGTGCGAGTGTATATGTGTACATAATGAGAATGGATTAGGATTCTGTTCTTAGTATTGCCATTGAATCCAATATTTCGAGATGATTCCTCTTTTGCTGGCTTCCATTCAATTTACGTGCCACACTGCTGTTTACGCATAGTCTGCTGAATTTTAAATTTAAGCAAAAATGGAATAGGAAAAAACAGGAAATAAGGGTTTACATTTTTTATCAAAAAAAAATTGGTTATAAAATCTCAAAACGTACGTTGAATACACAAAGCTTACAATTAATTGCAAATTAACCATTAATCTGAAACGTTATAAATTTACACAAATCATCAAGAACATAATCCATTTTAATCAACGACTAATAAGATGTTGTAATTATGCTAAAATTAATTAATTAAAGTTTACTTGTTATTGTTGCTGTTGTTGTTATTGAAAGATAGTCAATATTGATGGTTGATAATAAGTCGATGGGAGTATGTCTTGTTAGAATAACTGAAGGATAAAGACTATAATTAGCTACTCTATTAACTTATTTGTATCCTTTAATCCTATTCAATTACCTATCGGAAAATAGCGACAAATCGATAGCAATTTTCAGGAATTTTCCGATGAGTGCCTTTAAAAATGTTGTATTCGTTTGTATAACAACTCGAATTTAACCATTAATCACGACAACAATTTATATCTACACGTTCAATTTAGAAAAATAAAGATTTAAAAGATAATAAATTAATAGAACATCCAATTCTATGCGCTTTACTACTTTCTTAGTAATTGAATTTATATTGATCACAAACAACTATATTTACAGAACTGATAATTTCGAATTAGGCGCCTTTCGTACAGTGGGTTGCTAAGACTGTATAACCAAAGTTTCATGTTATTGTCGACAATTCAATTTTAATTGATATTGTTATCAAAATCTATCAGTATTGTCAATAAAAACAATCAAATAATTCTGTTGTAATTAATGTTAGCTGTTAGATTTAAAACTTTGAAGCTATCTGGCTCAAAAATTGTAATGTGATTCTAATCTTGATAGTTTTACAAAACTAGAAATAGATTATTTCCTGAATATTTATGAAAAACATCAGTTTCCGATATTAGCTCGTTTATCTATTTATAGGCTCGTCTATCAATTGATTTGTTATTTGATAAACATGATTGAATACTATATATAATAATATTTTATCACAAAACATAGATTTACTAGAGTATCGGTAATAATAAATGCATAGATAATTGAATATATTTGATTCTTTTGAATTTGATAATTTTGGTGGATGCGCCGTTAATTCACAGTTTAATTTTAATATTTATAATTCATTAAAATCTATCTAATCTACAAACAGAAACTCAAATATTAATTCTAATTGAATTAATTACAAATAGATACGAATATAATTAGAAATTCATTGAATTCAATCAATCGCACATTAGTTGACTAAATTATTGATTAAAATTGTTTTTCTATACACTAGAATTACAAAATTTCTCTAAATATTTTGATTGTCATTTAGTATTGATTGTAGTTGATACTGTTATCGAATAATGTAATTTTTCATTCATTATTTAGTACAATAAAACTGACAGTGAGACTGAATTATTTCAAACAACTCGTCAATTGTAGGAAGTAAAATCGAATATTGATAATTCGTGTTTTATTGTTTCAAAGGGTTGTTTGTTAACCACCAAAACTTGATGAAATAGGGTAAACTTTGATGAACGATTTCTCGTTCATTTTTTACTCCAAATTCAAGCTTTTAGGGGTGTTAGAAAGAACATTTAAGGCTGCTTTAGCGATCTTTTGTTATGCTATATCAATGAGTATGCGGTTTAATCGATAGCAGTTTGGAATATATACAGAATCTAATCGGTTTGACAAAAATTGCATGTTCTCTTGTATCTTAGGTATTGAGACTTCCTGAAATCTTATATATAGGAGTGTTTCAAAGTAGTATCTTCAAGAATTTGGGGAAAATCATGAAATTTATCAGTAATTTTCATCTATTAGAAATGATTAGAACTAGATTTTCTCCAGTTTGTGAACGATTCAATGGATTTTAAAGTAATTGTTATGTGAAAAATTCATAGTTTCATTGTGGAAAACTTTGTTTATAACTAGCTCCTAGATGGTGCTGTTATTGAATTTTGAGAGGAAAATTATCCACCAAAGTTTCCATTTTTACGAATTCCAACCCTTAAGATTATCAATAAAACTAAACGTTCATCAATTTGGAAAATTTCAAGATCTTTATGGAAAATCATAATTGTAACTTCCATTGAATGTTAACAATAGAGAGACAATGTAACATTCTTTAAATTCTATTCTCAATGTATTCAAATGTATATTTCTAAAAAGAAATTTCTTATAAATTGTTCTATTACATCCGCAAATTTGCAATCATTGATAAATGTGTGCTATTCAAAAAACTTTAAATAAGTTTTCCAATAATAAATCACATTTTTCTACTTTTTCGTCTTTTCCAAGCGAACTGAATAAATTTCCATCCACATAGAATTTTCTATGATAATATTTCTGATGTCAAACGTACGGTTTCAATAGAAACTCGTTTTTTTCATATAAACCCGTGTTAGAATTAATCAAAGTTTTATACTTTTGATTCATACACAAACAAAATCGTAGAAACTATAAGGTAGAAAATTTATGAATTGCATATTTGTTAGAAATTTCGAATTCGAAAAAGAACACAAACATCTAACTTTATGATTACATAGGAAATCGCAAACGAAATATTTGTTCAAGTCAAGAAACGACCGAATCGACGGATCGATAAGGCCCCTAAATTTCCGTATCGGTAAAAATTGAGGATCAATCGAAAATTTAATAGTGTTTATCGTTCAGTCTTTTGATATTGACCAGAATTAGGTTACAATAAGAAATTTCATTCGAAATATTCAGGATTTTAGTGGAAGATGGTGTCTTTAGAATTATTCTGTTATCTGTTCGGACAGTTTTGCATTTTAACGAATTTCAAAATAGACAACAAACTTAATCTTGTCGTCTTAATTAGTCTCTAAAGTTTTATTCATGAACTTTCACACTATAGCCTTCTATAGCGCGCTTTGCCTCATCCATTAATCTAGCGACTAGTCTAGCAAACTCTTGTTTAAGTTCGAGATTTTAGTTCACGGACAATGCAAATTATTATTTAAATATTCCACTATACCGATTTGTTTGTACATTTGTTTATAATTGATTTTTGTTTGCGAGTTTCCATCAATTTTTCCAATTGAAATTTTCTAAAATACGCTTGCATGTTCGCCAACAATTAGATTTTAAGATAACCACTCGTGCATGTCACTATCAGCAACTGTAATTCCGTTGTGCACCATGTGCTAGTTTAAAGTTTCAACTGAAGATTATCAATCTCTTCTCGGACTTTGTATTGAAATAAATACAATAACACATGCCGGTTTACAGCTCGATTACAGTTTCGGTTAAACAATTATTATTTTCTTATCAATTTTATCAGTATTTGTTGTTATTGCACGGCAATTTGGCGGCGACATTGTTGATTTTCCTTGTTTTTCCGGTTTCTCTTATTTTATAAATAAATCATTCAATCCAATCGATTGATGATGAAAATCGCTAACGAAATCCTCTCATCTTCCATCTGGAAATAAAAAATGAACTGTTGAATTGTAATTAAATTACAATTTAATCAACTCATTGTTCCACGATTTGATTCAACAAAAGCTCTTCCTAGTTTAGAAAAAAAAAGCACAAACTCTGACCTAATTTCCCTACTTCTATAAATATACACGATTAGAGAATATCGAGGCTTTTTATGCGGAACTTGCACAAATTGTAAAATCAAACGTATATTGAGCGAAATTTTAGCGATAGATAAACTGAACAATCGAATTAATTGCATTTTTCGTATAAATTGAGCCGAATTATTGTGGATTCAGTAAGAAATAATTAAAACAATAACAATAGTGTTTGTTTTATCGATCTGATTACTTTCTATTAATTCCGTTTACCTTCGGACTTTTCTTTTTTTAACGGTTTGATTGCACTAAAATAAGCGTTAATCAAATCGAAAACGATCTATTTTATAAGAATAATACGGATAATCAATATTGTTTCGATTGCTCTTATTTGGAAGAAATTGGTAATAAAATATTAATCTAATCAGTCAATAACTTTTCCTAATATAGTTTATTTATTGTTCGTTTTATTAATATTGTTTACTATTACGTGTACCAAATTTTTGATGTTATTTGGATGGATATTATAAACGAATTAGATTGTCTATCAATCAAACTTTAGACGTATACCAAATTATTAATAGGCGTACGCTTAATATCTAATAATATAATTTTTTTGTGAAAATTCGATTCTTGGAAGTTTGTTTGAATTTCAGATCAATTATTTCAAAACAGTTTCTATTTCTGCTTTACTTTTTGCTCAAAAATCAAGCCCCAATACTTGGATTTTAGGTAAACAATAAAGGAAAAATCCTTTGCCAAACGACACATTTTTTCCAGTAGTTTGATCCTTTAAATTGAATCGAAAAATTGTTTTTTTTAATCGCTTCCAATTTTCCGCCCAGTTGTTGGTGCAATGTTCGATTTGAAACAAAATATACAAGACTTCAGTTGTTGAAATGAATTTCTACAATTTCTATACAGTCAAACTTGTACTATAAAAATATTAGTAAATGTCTGTTCTCCGGCAAGGGAGATATTAAAAGTTTCTGCTAAAAAACTTGAAGTTGGAGAGGTGTTAAAGAAGCGAACAAACTTCCAACTTCTCAACAACCCTTACAAAGAAATACAAAACAAAAGTAACAATATTTTTTTGTATATTGACAGTTCGTTTTTATTATAAATAAAGTTGAATTTTTGTAGTTGTTGAATTTAAATGCATCCATTTGAGAGTAAATTAAACAAAAAGGTAACAATATGGAACTTTTGTTAACTAGAAACGTGTTATAACACTTTGAACTTTAAATTAAACGGCTATTATTCCAATTTGAGTTTGTTTAAACTAGAACGGACGAAAATATTGTTGATTTATGTTTTCTTGTACATAAATTCTATCAAATGCACGATTGCAACAGTTTTAGAGTTTGTTGTCGAGAATTTTCCTTCAATCTTATGATCCCATTGTAAAATTGTCAATTTTAACGTAAATATCGATTGTTTTAACAATAATTCTAACCGGTTATTGTCCAGACAGAATTCAAGGGTCATATAGAATCTTGTTGGACAATGAACAGTTCCTTTATTGGACATTCTTAGTGTAGTAGAACATCGTCAAATTGACGATAACGAAAGACGATAGAAAATAAAACTTCCCAGACTTCACTTTTGTACATTATTAGAACTTTATCTATTGTTTGAAACAGTCGAGGGACTTCATTTGCAGAACAATTCTAGTAAAATCCGAAATGTTTTATCGTCTACAATTTTTATATAAATATCAGTTACGGTAAATTTAGTATTCCTTGTTTTGTTAGTTGTTCACAAAAACGGTCACGCTTTGATGTTCAAATATAGCCCCTAAATTATCGACAATAACGATATTCTATACAGTCGAATATGTAGATCGCGTGACAAAGGGTATATTTATGAAAAATGAACAATTTTAACGATATATAAACAATATTTTTTTTGAAAACTGCAATATAATTTGTAATTTTTCCCCTATTCGCTATTGTAATAGAGTTGTTGAATTTAAATAAAATAATAAGAAAACCACCAACAATTATTTTTGATTTGAAATGAATAACTACTCTATAAATAACATATGGTTGGGTCCCTATTAGTCATAGAATATTATAAGGGTTGTACACTATTCAAATATAAATGACTTTCTGTCCAATCATGAATGATAAATAGTGTGAGACTGGATTTTCGTCTTATAATCCTATTTAGGAACAATCTTCCGACAATTGTATCACCCGAAAATTGTATCAACAATAAAGAATCCCAAATTGGTCTAAATTTTCGGTGAAATTGAATTTAAAAGAAAATCAGTGTTGCTGCAATGGATTCTATCAAGAATTGTGGCTTAAATCACCGAACTTTGTGTAATTTTGAATTTCAAATTCGTCATTAGATAGTTCATTAATTTTATTTTAAACAAAATGTCGTCAAAATTGATCATCAATAGAGAAACTAGAACAATTCTACAATACTCAAATAAAATCCAAAACTTGCTCCTTTTACTTAACAAAGAACCTAATAAGTTGTTGGAAAGTTTGTTTCAATAGTGCAGAAAACTTGATGACAATTTATTAAAATTTCCTTCATTTTCTCCTCCTGTCTTTCCCAATAGTTCGCAAATATTTTACACAACCGTCTTATTTCTATGGACTAAATTTAAATACGCGAAACGAATTGAAGTCAACTCGGAAAAAATTATATATTCGAATTCTTTTATGTTGAAATTTCAACAAAGTTCTGACCACCGTTGAAATGCAAATATTGTTGAATACGTGACGTGAATTATGGAAATTTACAAAGGTTGTTATCAAATTTCCTATTACAACAAATATTACCGATCTTAATTACACGATTTTCGTAAACTATTGCAGTTCATTTAATAATGCCCTAATGAGATTATAATCGTCGTTAGTATTAGAAACAACAAACTCATTTCTAAATTTCGTTGTGTTCGGAATAATTAAAATTATATTCAGTTTTGTAGAATTTACAAAAGTTGGTTTACATCACATCCAATTATAGCGAATTGCCCGGCGCATCCACCAAAATTACACCAGACTAACGGATATATTTAGAATAAAATTAAAGTGTATATTGAGATGTTTTTATTTTGTATATTCGAACATTTTCAAAGTTTTATGCAGATGAAAAATGGCAAGAAAATTGGATTTTATCTAAATTGGATTCGTCTAAAGTGAGCTTATTATAAATTCAATATCTACTCTCGTTTGTATTGTTTTCATTTTTTAACGTTGTTTTTATTTGGGGTAATATTGTTTTGTGAACATCTGTGGAACGTGTTCTCTACTTGTATTGTTGTTGATGATGATTCCTTTTTGAAAACTTTCCAACAGAAGTAGCGTCTGTTTTCGTTTTCCCAAAAAAACAACTTTCCAGCCTTTGTTTCCGTTACTCTTTGTTTATTTTAGTTTTTTTCCGGGAAGCAAACTTAGTCTATTGAAACATCCAATTCTCTACTCCAATTCTCCAATTTTTAATTGATATTTCTATTATTTAGTTGGAATATCTTGAATAGATTAAGGATCAATTTCCCTATTAGTTACATGACACACTACATTCACTAAATGGTCTATCTTTCCAGATGGATAATTTACAACGAACATTTCAGTTTGATTAAAGAGCATGTTAGGGAATATAAAGTACATGTTTCACTAATAGTTATAGAGGTGAACTTTATATAGATTGTATGTACAATATGAGTAGTATCGAGTAAGTACTTAATTAAAATTCATTTTCAACATTTTAAGTATTATTGATTAGTTGAGTTTATTCATTGAACATACATTATCAATATTGTTGAGTCTCTACTCATTTGCTGATAGTTTGCAATCTATTAATATTCGAAATTTCCATTATCAATTGACAATTAGTTTTCATTTTCCATTGAAACATGGACGCTAGCAATAATTCCAACCATATGGCTACCATTTCTATTACACCAAATGAAGATGTTTTAAAAATAAACCAGTAACGTGTAAATTACCGTTTTGTCCATCATGACACCGATATTTGAATAAACAGCGAAAACAAAACAGATCACGTATAGTTACCTGAATTGTTGGAGTTTTTTCGACTTTAGTTTGATATTTATTGGTGGACCGAACCGTTCGAGGAATGTGCGTACAAGTTTATTTGCAAACTGTTCTGTTTGAAACAAATTCCGTGTTGAAATATTGACTTTATTTTTGAATACAGCTAAAATTTATTACACTTTCCTATTTATATTTGCAATATAAATTTCATACGAACTTTATACGATCTCTGATATGCTCAATTTAAAATAAACATGTACATTAAATAAAATGTCTGTGTCGAAATTTTTGTACGGTAAATTTTCTTGATTTATAGCAATGTTGAAAGCTTTATTAATGATAGAAGAGGGAATTGGTTGATATATACTTTAAGCTTTCGGTTTTTTTAGCATTTTAGGTTTTGAAATGAACGAAATGAGTTATTATTATACCGATACATTCATATCGAAATATTTCTCGGATTCTCTATATAAAAACAAAAATCCTGTCAATATATAGCGAATTCCTTGATACCCACGGGCGATTTTCATAGATACGGTTATTATTTGAGGAGAAAAAATGACTGTATAATATGTGTTCGATCACTGTAACCAATATTTTCTTTTACCTCATAGCCTCGAGCTATATCTGAAATGATTCTATACCTACATATATATATTCGTGACCCTTTATGGAATAAATCATCATTCATCCACGAACAATATTTCTCTTCGCGTTGTGTTCAAAACGAAAAAAATATATATGAACTAGATGTATCATCCGTTCTTTCCCTGCGTACAAGCATTAGGAAAATTCATTACTACACTTTGCCTCCAGCTGTCTGGAATGAAACGTTCTATGCAGTGTGTATAGAGTGAAATGAATGTCCTTAAAAATGGTTAAACTCACCAGATTTGATACAATAAATTTTAATTTACAACCAGCCAAAACGGATCGAATTATTGAATCTGTCCGAAATGATTGCAAAACTCCAAAAAACGGCTTTATTAAATTTCAATACGTCTTGTAACTGATTTGGTTACGATCTGTCGAAAAATTCGAATTACAAGCGACAGTATCCACCCAAAATATGTTATCATTTAAATTAAATTTGCATTGTAAACGGATGGTATGCTGTTATATGTTACAAAGGCTTAAATTTAATGGGAAATCAATAGAGAATTTTCGCTTTTTACAATAAACATCCAGGGGAGGCATTACAATATAAGATAATTAGAATTTTCGTCCATTGTTAATATTATTGAATTTACATTGATGGAAATGTCGAAAAATTGGACTATTTAATTATAAAAATTCTCCAACATATTTTTATAGAAAATCGCCGGGGAATTTTTAATTTCAGTTGGCATCAAAGCTATTCTATTTTACAACTGTAAAAACAAAAAAATTACCGTGTAATTAATGAAAATTCGCGGTTTTGTTTGATCCGTTCGCACGTTTACAAGGATGGAATTTTCAAATTTGCAAAGAAAAATAGAACATAATCTAAACAGTGATGTTTGTATTAAAAACATTTCTATATTGGCCAATTTAATTTGTTGTTGTTGGGGTCGTTGTCGTTACCAACTACAGTAAAATAAAATTATAGACGAAATGACGGTTTTACCGGAAAAAGTACACCGCCAGTGCATACATGTCGGTATATAATTGAGTTTAATTCGAGTTTTTTGTAGTTTCGTGTTAAATCCGAGTGAAATATTCTCTAATTCGAATTTATAAAGAGTTGTGTAAAAATGGTGGAGGCGCCGTTTGGTATAAAATTTCAAAATACGTTATTAGAGAGGTCTGGTTGTGAAATAAGGCGAAAATATTTTACACAAAGGATGCAGAATTGTCTATATTTGATTCAAGAATTTCAGTTTTGCTCATATAATTTCAAGAATTTCATACATTCGTGTATTGATGTATTTCTACTTTCTTCATGGAATTACAGCAAATTTCAACAACAAATTTATGGCTTGAAATATCGAAAAATAAAAGGTTAATTGTTTTAATTTAGTATATCGGTGTTTTTCGACTAAACAGTGGAAACTTTTCGTAATTTTCTAAGATAGTGCTTTGGCATTTGAAATTTTAATCTAAATTCTGGTGAAGTTTTAAAAGTAGCTATCTGTAAACTGTACAACAACTGCAAACTAATAGAATCTTCTATTTAATATTAGAATGAAAAGCAAATTTAAAGAGTAATATTTCATTCTTGCTTGTCAGACTGCAGTATACACTTTCAAAGCCTTTAAGACCTTTCATTTCAACTCTCTATTATTGGGGATTTTACAAACGACGAGAATAATAATATTGTTTTTTCGTTTAAATCAAACTGTTTTATTTATAGAAATCAATCAAAATTCAACTAGCCGGCGATTTCCATTTAATTCACTAATATCGTTGAAATTTCTTTATAATGTTTCTTGTAATTAACCGGACTTTATAAGGCTGCGATTTTATAATGGACGTAATTAACACATAATTACAAATGCAATTACAGTGAAACATTACCAAATATAAAGTTTTTTCTTTTATAACTTCTGAAATTCAACGGTAAATAGCCGTTCTTTCAACAAATTAAAATTGGGCTTGTGTTGTTGATAAATTTCCCAATGGACCACTTATTGAATAATGCCCCACTTTTGTTTCTCCCCCATCGTTTCATATTTCTTCTAATAATTGAAAATCCACCTAGGTGAAACTTCACAATCAACATTTCGGTTTTCTATATTCTAAAAAGCTCTAAATATAAACTTCACGGCTCAAGTTTAGCGTCTTCGGTTTGTCGCTTCCGGTTTTATTCGTAAATCTCTAGAGCGAACGAGAGTAAGCCAAAAAATAAACCAAACACACACATATACACATGGAGATTTGTTTTTCCGAACATTATCGATTGTTCTAGTTCTTTTCTACTTGATATAGAAACAAAAATAAATGTGCCAGGAACAGTTAATAATCAAAAATTAACTTACAGTCGATAGTGGAGTTGAATGAAAGTGTTTCTCGAATTGGCAAGTAATGATGTTGATTCTTCTATAAAACGTTACTAGAATTCGATACAAGAACGAGATAAAAACTGTATTTTTTTGCAAATTTGACAACAATGACCCGGTTTACATCGAACGACAACTAAGCTGGCAGTTGAGAAACTAAATTTATGCGTTTATATCTGTTGTTAGAGACTGCACCCAAGAGTAAAGAAAGAAGGCGACTGAAAAGTATGTTACCATCAGTTTTATATTTTTTCATAGCTCGGCACCATGACTATAATTAATATTTACACTGACAATAGTTACAAGTTACATCACTTAACTTAACTAGGAGCGCTTACATTGTTAACGACAGTTATTACTAGTGACCATTAGATGTAAACAGGGCCACTTTAAAATATTGTCTTGTTTTGAGTAAACAAATTTGTTTATCGTCGGAAAACTGCACAATATGCTCTAAAAGATCATTTATATGAAAAGATACACCAACAATAGAAATTTAGCGTAATTGCACTTAGCGTTAGTTGAATAGAAATAGTGGGGCGTCATCGTTTATTATTTTCTATATAAAAATATCTGATGTAGCAAAACAAGCAAATAACGATAGCTATTAAATGTTGAAAGAAGGGATAAGCTAACTGTTTATTTATTTTATTAAATTTCACGAAATGAAAATAAAACATGCATTGTTGATTTAATAGCCTGTTTGTTTAGGGTTCGGTTTGAAGTTGTACGCGAATTTGTTGAATTTCCAACAAATGTTTAGGTAAAAATATCATGAATAATTAATTAATTGTATCGAGAATTCGCTTGTTTATTTTGCAAGTTGTTTGAATTTGATACAACTTGATTTCTGCGATTCTATTAATAAACACAAAAGTAGTATAATTGGGTTTCCTCTACTATAATTTGTATGTTGGTTCGCTTTTTTGTAAAAATCAAATTTCCTGTTCGGTTTTTTCTTGTTCTCTATAGCGAATTGGGATAAGTAACCTAAATAAATTTCATTAGCAAATCATTTGATACAGTGATTGAGAAGACACAAAACTGCCTTTAAACAACAAATGGCTTCCTTTTATAACCAATCTTATCCAATTTAATTTATTAACACGATTAGTTGTGTTATAAAATAGATAACGACACTATATCACATTTTATTAGGCTTCTATTCCATCTAATTTACGTAAAATCACTGCTGGAAATTTACAATTTTGTATTTAAATCGTATTTATTTTGATTGTTAAATTTTATTCCATTGCAGTATATGACTGTTATTATACATATTCTATTTTACGAACTTTATACTCGCATAATGAAGCTATTTTAATATGAGAGTAGTGAAGACAATTAGGCGAGCTACCGTATTTTCTTTCCATCTTAAAGTACACTTTTATAAATTATTTAGAACGGAAGTGATGTTATATAAGACACATTACTCTCTCGTCTGCTTTTTTCTTTGAATTCTATAATCTAAAGCTTGAGTACATTGAAATTTGTTTTATTGATGTTTTATATTTAATAATCGATCTAAATTGTTGTTTATCAACCCAATTGTTATTAACAATATATAATTGCCTATTGATATTGGAGACAATCATTTTTCTCTTACACCATTAAAATTTTAGATTCAAATAAGTATAAATGATCGAGATATATTTTTTCTTTCGTTTGTAATCTAAAAAAGGAAATTGTGCAATTTTGATGGAATCATCGCGAAGTTGGATAATGATCTTAAAATCCGACGAAGTACACATTTCTATTCTCGTTAAAACTTATTTTTATCGTTATTATTATACGGGATTTCTAATTTTATCATTTTCCTTTATTCTTCTTTGTATTTCATCAAGTTCGACTCGTTTAAAAAACGAATTCAATCGAAATTCAATCAGTAGTCTTTTAATTTTGTTAGTGGATAACGACAAAGGTAATTCATTTTATATGATCTGTTGTAGAGTATCGATTTGTTAAATTTACAGTTTGGTTGTGTTTGTAATTCTGCAGTTTGTCCATCTTGATGTTTATCAAATATTAAATAGAGAATGTTGCCAAAGTCCAGTAATATTTTATTATGTACTCTGTGCCATTGTAATGCATCTATGAATTTCCAACTATGTGGTAAAGTACGCAAGGAATGCACTTCATCTCAAAATTGCAACAATAAGGGCACTTATCAATCAAATAGTCAACTGGTAAGCTAGTATTGAATACACTAGGTATTGAAAATCTGTTTAGTTTATTTAATCTATCTTGTCAATCGATTTACGTTCCATTAACAAGCCGATTTCAGTTATTTTTGTCCCGAAATGATTTTCGTTGTGAATAGAAGCCCGTGTTTTCTAAATAGACTTTAAGCTTACCGTATAAATACAATATTCATACAAGTTTACACCGATAAACTCGCCATATATAAGCCTCCAGTTATAATGCATTCAGGACTTTATTTATAACATTATAATAACACCCTTTTCAAGCTTACTTGGGTTCTTTCTAAAAATACTGTTTAACCAGAATAAATATCTTGGAATTGTGAAATGAAATTCTAAGGGTAGAAAAAGCACAATACCAATACAGATTTAAGATGAATTCTCAATTTCTTTTTAGATTTTTTGACGTTCCTCAACATTTTATCGATTTTCTAATTTTCGATAAATAACTTTCCAGTTAATCAATCGATCTTTCTACACTATTACTTAAAGAATGATGTTGATCTAATTTATATTCCAATTGTCCGTTTAAAACGCATACGGATAGTACAATGAGATCAAAGACTTTTTAATCGAGTTTCACTCAATTGCAATACAATAGTGCAGTATCCTCTTATGATAAAAGCAGCTTTGATTAAACATGCTTATAATATTCCCTTTGATTGTACGTACTGTATATTCATAAGATTCAGCCCTATATAAGTTAATTTATAAGTCAAAAAAACATTGATATTTCAACCAACATTGTTGGTTCCAATTTTGGCCCGGCGCATCCACCATTTTACACGCATGTAAGAAATCGTTTAATTTAATATTAATTCAAACCATTTCTGATTTAATTGGCGTATATTGATTCAGACAATTAAATTTTAATATTACATCGATTCAAATACATGAATTGTAAATTAATTTAGGAACTGCTTAACATGAGGGTTAACTAAGATATAATACAAGTCTAATTAATATGAATAGGAATTGAGTTGGTACGTTTAAAGTTTTAGTAGGATTTGAGAATTTTTATAGTCTCTCTGTTTCTCTATCTGATTAATTGAAGTCTTCTTGTAATCGATTAATAATTGACATTGTTTGGAAATTGGAAATAATATTGGTAAAGAAACGATCAATAAACACAATTAACCTACATTACTTAATTGTTTACTCTTATTACTAATAATGAAAAATTAAATAGTGTAGACTAAAAAACAATACTTTTCTTCTAATTATTACACAATGTTTGAATTGTTTACAAATATTAAAATTTAAAAATAAAAAAGTTTCAAGTCTGTTTTTGCGGCAAATTCGGTTAAATATGTTTATACTTTTTAACGTCCACCATCAAAACAACGCGTAAATTCCATTAAAATTCAATAGAGTGTTTAGAAATTTACAACACGAAAATTTTCAATAACACAATTTTTATCGAAATTGTAAACAATTTGAGCTTTCAAAATAGATAAAAAAATTCTCGATAACACAATTTAGTTCGATTGTTTTTTAATTTGAAACTCACGAATTAACAGACTCTATCTCATGCATAAAACAAGACGAACGAAATTATCTTTGTTGTGATTTTCTTTAAGGTAGAATTTATATTTGATTCGAAATAGCACAGTTTTTGTTCTTAATTAAGCCGATTTCGTTAAAATTGAATTGTTTACAAAATTTACAATTTATTTATTAGTAGATTGTTTATTGTTTATTTACAGTAAAGAATTTTTTATTGCTATTAGTATTTGTTTTATCAACAGGATAGCTTTATTATTTATTAAGTTTGTATAGCATTGCGTCAATAATCAATAGAATAAACTCACGACTGTGAGCTCTATTGCTATTCATTCAGAAAAATAGAATTAGAAAGTTAGAGATTGAGATAATACTTCACTAATATTAGTGATAAATACACTAATATTAGTGTATCACTAATATTAGTGTCGTTTTGTCAACAAGCTGTACAGGAACTTGCATAGTTGCTTATTTAATTTATTTTGTATATTAAAATAAGTGTGTTTCAAATGAAGTGAGTATCATAATTGATTATTAGAGCTCAAGAAATTAGTGATTGCCGCTGAGAAGGGTAGTTACACAAAAAATAGAAATAAAACAGTAAAACAGCAATACAAAACTGATAGACAGAGAAATAGTAAAACATTAATACAGCAAGGCAGCAGGATAGAGAATAGAGAAACAGCAGGATAGTCAATATGACAGAAAAACAATAAGTACAGGAAGGTGGAAAGACAGCAAGTATAAAAGCAAAACAGAAAGATAGAGAGTCAGCAGGACAACAAAATAGTGAAACAGCAAGGTAGAAAAATAGAGAAATATCAAAATAGAAAGGTAGCAGAAGAGCAGAATTTTGAATTATTTGAAAGAATCGTTCCATTATTTTATTATCGTAATTTCCAGATGACATTTAAATTGAATTCAACTGGGAGATTTTCAACATAACATAAGTATTACTCTATAAATGTCTTATTTTTAACTTTATGCATTACAATTTCATCTTACTACTTGTCTTGGCTAGAAAACCTAATTTTATTTGATTTATTACAACATCTATCTATTTATGGATAAAATTTGACATGCAATTTATTCTTGTCAACATTGAATGCCCTTACGGAAGCAAGATTTAAGATTTATTCAAGCATATTTGTGATATATCGATAACATAACGGCTATATAAAAATAACAGATTTACAAGTCAACAACTAGTAGTTATTTTAACAGCTTTTTTGTTAGAAAATAGACATTAATTATAAGCAAAACGTTCGGTTTTCCTGTGATTAATGAATAACTGATAAAATATATTTGAATTAATATTTTTAACAGGTGATCGTTCAGGTGGTTGTTAACTGTGTTTGTTGTACAACACTTCTTATAATTATTGAGTTTTAATTTAATAAGCCATAAAAATTCATAGCTTGTACAACGTGCAAGCTTGAAAAGGAAAAAAAGCGTGAAAATCCCAAACCGTGTAAATTTCCCTAAGGAAAAACTATTACCGTGAAATGCGCCACGTTATAAAACAGCTTTCTGTTAAAAATACTATTTCCAGTTACAAGATAGAAAAATGCATGGAAACCATTTCAATTATTGTTCAATAATAAATCAAATTGTTTTTTGGGTGTCGAATAATAATGTCTACATTTGGTTGTATTATTAAATTGATTACGAATTGTATTAAATTTTCCATTTTGGTTTCAATCATCATTAAATAGAAATTCTCATCAACAACTAAATAAACCAAAATCAAATTGAAAACTTAATAAACACAATTGAAAATAATAGAGGGTGAAATTTCGTAATGAATGTAGGTTGATTAGAACTCCTGTGAATCATAAATGATTATTATAAATTAATTAATTGAATGTTAGTTTAATTAACGTGAATATTTTCGAAATTATTCAAATTATATGTGTTATATTTCCATTACAATAAACGTAGATATAGACATGAACATGAAATGGGAAATAAGAAAAGTCGTTATTTTTTACCGTGATAATAACAACGTATGCTTTTATCTTTCGTTATAAGCACAACATATTATAATAACCCCGGAAATGCGCCTTGCTATCTCGTTCATGTGGATAAAGAAATAATATTATGGCTATAAAGCCGGGGATATGTAGGGAATAGAAATATACTGAGATATTTGAAATAATCCTCTACTTTATAATAGTTTTGCAACTTGAAGGAACCTCATCAATATTTAACGTTATCCTATTAGAGAATTAAATTGTAGAATTTTCAAAAATCTACCCCAATTCAGAAATAGAGTTCTCTACAGAAAAACAGTGATGAGATTATGTTCCGTAACCATAAAGACGAAGCAAATAACATGAAAACAACGGAATTGTTCTGGTCACAGCCTGTTTGAAACTGCCTCTTGCCCACCATCCCTCAACAGCTGCTTAACGATTATTTCCGTTCCCTTTAACACCCCTTTTGTTTGGTTATAGCCTTCTATATTATTCCTTTGTTTTCGTAAAAGACGAACAATAACTTAATGAATTCTGTAAATCTGTCAATCCTTTGTGGGGACGAATATTGTGGTTTAGTTTCTTTGTTGTTCCTTCAATATTTTCTAATGAATGATAAAATTGAGAATGTTCACCGTTTTTCCTTCATTTTGGGTCTTTTTGATATCTTAACAATTGGAGAGTACCTCTACAAAAAGGGCTAATTAGAGAATTTGTAGTTAAAAAAAACTTACAGTGAAAGAACGGAAAACCAACTTTACGGGGATCTTGGTTGCTTCAGGTCTGCAGATTTCTTAATGAGCTACGAGGCTCAACTTTTGCTGGATTATCTGGGGACCCCTCTACAATCGTCTTCAACAAACCACCCTTAAAATCCACACGTTTCATGTGATATTATGTAATTTTAAACCAATATTCGTCATATTTTTGTTGGGTTTAAATTGCTAAACTTTCTCCACCCCAATTAGGCTTAAATGAATGTAAATTAGCAATTTTGTTTTCTAATCAAGAACGTGTGATGAGAAATTTGATAATGAAACTAATAAAAATTGAAAATTCCCTTTGAGATTACTCTAATTAAGTACTCATTGTTTCATATCATTAGAGACCTTTGTCTTTTCCCAACAATTCTTTTCGGAATAATTCAATGCTGATCTCTCCCCAAATTATTTTGCTTTGTTAACCACGACTAATATTTATCGAACAAAATGCCTTATAATTAACAAAAATTATGCCCTTTCAAAAACAGCAAACTTCCTTCTGAAATTTGACAGAAATTGTTTTGCGCCGTTTCAAAGCCACGTTTTTCTTTTGAAAGTTGATTAAAATCAAGCGCAATAAAGATTTCGATTCATAATTTAATCGACAATTATTTCTCCAATCAAACTAGTGATCAACATTACAAAATTAAATCAATTCTAATTTCGTTTTCCGTTCAGCCTTTGAAATCATTAATCTACCTACTTCAGTGAAATGCAAAAGATTACAAATCTCTTTAATTAATCTGTTTGTTGGAGCGAGATAGAGGGAGGGTGAGAATGAGGGTGTAGAGGTGTCAAGGGAATTTCGACTAACAACAACGGAAATTACATTATTCACTTTTATGGAAAACTCATTGGCTTAATGAATTATTTTGTGAAAGTTTTATGTATTCTAACATGGAATACTTTATGATTTATCAAGTTTTATATACAAATTTATGTGGTAGATTTAATTATGTATTTGTGTGTAGATATTAGGTAATCATCGGGCTAAAAGCATACTTTTATAAATTAATTCGCCGCAGGATTCAAGTCACTTGTCTAATTTCATTAATTATACTTTGACGTTTTAATGAATTATTAGTCGATCAAAGTGTTGGAAAAGTTAGTTGGTTAGTTAGGTGTATGGAAGAATAGACAAGAAAGTATTGAAATTTGAAAATCTCAACATTGTAAATTGAAAGAAAATCAAATTCGTGCGAGTTTATCAAAAATTCCCTTTGTGACGCTATTCTCTGCAATTACACATAAAAAACCAATTTTTACGACTTACAAATTAAAAAGAATACTTACTTGAATAATTCACCAATTTTTCAAGGAAGTAACAACAGCTGAGTAGTTTTAGGGGTGTAATTCCTGTTGGCTCAGTTTGAATTGCGCGCTCTTCAATTAAGTTGGCAACAACAAATTCCCCAGTTTGGTTGTTGACGTGAAATTTCTAACCTTACAATTTCAAATTTGATTGTGTCTTGATTTGTGCCTCAAGAGCGGTTGTGTTTCTAATTATCCATTCATCTAAGTGCTTAATTTCTTATTTTATTCAAAATAGTCGAAAAATTGCACAAATCTATTGAAAATTAAAGCTTTAAGTTTAGAAATTTTTATTATTAGTAATAGAATCGAATATTTCTTCAAATTAGAGGTTTAATTGTGAATTAAATCATTAGATCGCGCCCCGATAGAACTTAATTCAATACGGTTCATTAATTCCGAAATTTATAATGAAAATGTTGATTAATTATACAAAGGTTAGTAATCTTAAGAGATATATTTAATGTGACTACCTTTGTTGAAATATAATCTCAATTAACGTTGGCTTATTAAATTAAACTTATTTGGTCGTTTAAATTTCTAACAAACACGAATCAAATTACTTGTAATTGTCAATTATTAAAACTACAAATTTATCTATCCAATACAATTATTAATCAAGAGTAATTAGATTTGATAATTTTTATAATCGAAATAATTTCCATAAACGATTATAGTTGGATTACAATAAAGTTTGTGATATAACAAGGACAACAACTAGCGATAAACAGAAAGATAGCAACCTAGTTTTCAACGTGATAGATTTTCGTTATAAAATTCATACTTTCCATGAGAAAATATAGAATTTCCTCTCACATAAGGATCGATATTTTTCAATTATTTTCAATAATTCCATCGAATAAATTGTTGAAATAATTTGTTCAGACAAGTTCTATTTAATCAAGCGCAAAATAGCCCACTTTCAAAGGGATATAAATCCCGATATTTTTTTAGTTAGGTATTAAAAAAAAAGGCTGAATCTGTTTTTCTTCCATGTATGAATTCTATTTAAACGTATATCTCTGAACAAAATACGGCTGTATTTGGTTTATTAAACACTCAAAGCTAGATTTTGATGATAGTCTGGATGAATAACAACTGTTCTAAATTCATAGTTGAGTACCTAGATACCTTTCATAACAAATAAGGGTAGTATAAATCTGAATAGAAATAAGCTTCTATATTGTACATTTGTACATGGATATTCCATTATTAAATAAACTGTAAGGTAAATTATTAATTAA
Organism: Hycleus cichorii; assembly: GCA_013841215.1. NCBI lineage: Eukaryota > Metazoa > Arthropoda > Insecta > Coleoptera > Meloidae > Hycleus > Hycleus cichorii. The sequence goes on along the minus strand of JACDRQ010000047.1, from coordinate 44,441 downwards.
CAAGATCTATTCAAATAAATAGACCACGTATTGACTATCTTTCTATATTGTTACAGGTAGATTATTGAAGACTATTACCAAATGAAGTAAATATTGATAAATTAGTTAAATATTTGCATGATTGAGAATATTTCCGAACAGTATTCCATTTATGAATATTTATTCAATATTCTAGAATTCAATCGAGTGTAACCGATTTTTTTTCGATTTGATGAAAACCAAACATTTCCATTTATTCTACATGAAAATTGAAATAGTTTTATATAAACTTTTCTCAATACTACAAGATTTCCAGTTTTCCCAACATTACGAGTTTACATTGAAAATAATCCAGTACATTACACGTTAATCTTTATTTATTCAAAAATCTCTACCTGTAAATTACATCGGTCTAAATCTAATATAAATTTAAATATTTTATTCCGGTTCGTTGTGAGATAGGAACTTTAAATTTTACATGTTCCTGTTTTATTGTTTTAGTACTATTCGGTTTTTTTGTCTACTCGGTTTTCGTTTCAAGACAGTATAAGATGACAATGGTATGGGGGCGGTAGAGTGAGAATAGCTGGGAAATATTACACGTACAATGTAGAAATATTCGAATACACACACCAACTTCCTTATATTACACTCTAGGGAGTAATGTTTTTCCTTTTCACGTGAAATAAATCCAACCAAACTGTGTGAATTATATAAAGAATTTTTGCAACACATTTGAATAGCTTCTGTTCGATACGTTTAAATTATTATTTGATGTTCTATTACCGGATGGTTGGACGTTTCGACAATAAAAATAAACAATTTTTCGTTATAATTGGTCGTTAGTTTCGTTTTCTTCATAACTAACTGCTATCTGTGCGCAATTTTCCCGACATCGAGTAAATTGAACAAATTCCGTTCAGGTACTCAGATTGTCGTTGTTCTAAACAGAAATTTGTGGTTTCTGTTCAAGACATTCTATAATATTCTTTTCTCATAAATTATGGCTGTAAAAATTTAATCTCATCTATAAAGATTGATATAAATGACAATTGTAAAGAAAGAATTGTACGTTATATTTCATACGAATGTTAGTTGAAATTTAAACTGAAATTTTCAATCAAATAATTGTATTAACGATTTATTGTACAAGTCTGAGCCGCAAAATATAAAGACAGATATGGATGAAATTGAAATATCCACAAAAAATCGACGGTAATCGAATATTTTAACGTACAACTCGTCTATTATCAATTCTTAATACCCAAAATATGTCCGAATTTGTATTTTAATTAAGTCCACATTGAGTGAAACTAATTAAATTGGCGAAACATCTGGTGAGTTATCGTTAGAAAATTATGTTTAGATTGGGGATGCATTTTGATTATTGTTATTTCGCCCAAAATTTGGGAAATTTCAGTATTGGTCAGTTTTTTTGTTGTTATGCCTCTAGTTTTGGAAGGTTTTATAAAAAAAGCACATCAGCGAAATATTCGGCTATTTTAATTTTTTTATAGAGCGGCTCTTTTGCAAATATTCTAAATTTATGAATTGTAATTTAAAAATTCCAAAATTTTCCTAAATTTTCCCATAAAATTCGAAATTAATCGTCAAATAAGTAACCAAGAAGCTGAAACATGGAGAAAGAGGAANACCAAGAAGCTGAAACATGGAGAAAGAGGAATATCGATCTAATTATTCATTTAAAGGGAAATTTGACCGTCTAATCGTCACCTAAGAAAGAGATGATAGATATTTAAAGTCGAAAACTTTTATTTTAACATTAATCGTCAATTCTCTATACTTTGATGTTGATTAAAAGTTGACTAATTTACAATTCAAGTCTGAAATTCGACTAATTTGAATTCATTTCATTGCAATGCGCATTAAAGTAGATTTTCATTAGAAAAAATATGAATAACTGTATGTTTACTTTGTCTGGGATTAAGAAATTTGCACTGCAAGAATCTTATTAATCAGATCAAAATTTATAAGACTCGATATAATATTTATGTGTAAACTTATGAATTTTAGAGTTAATAGTTTCAAATTTCGTTCACTTCAACTAGAATATTTCCTGTAAATTTGCTTCAATAATTGAATACACAATAGACGATTTATTACGTTATTTTATCAACAAGTTTAAAGGGAATTGACCTGAAACATTTATAATCTAAATCAATTTTCATTAAGTTTATTCTACCTGGCGCATCCACCATTTTCGACTGATACTTGTTTATTTGAGGACTATAAATTATTCCCTATAATAATACTTTTCCAATATAATTTTACATCGATTAAAATATTAAAAGTTAATCAATATTTCTAGGTGTTATTTTCAAAAAAGAAAGTGTTGAATTGTAGGCTCATATCTTCTCTACTCAAACTGTGATTGCGAAACTATTTCAAGAATCCTTAGGGTAGCATATAGGGGATATTTCAACAAAGTTCATTGGGAAATTGATTATCTAATCAACCAACTGTACTGTATAATCATCAAGAATGACTAAAATGTCTTTACAAAACAGTTATTTTCGTTTTTCATTACTAAATCATGAAAGACGGAAACTTATTTTCTGAGATCGATCAGGAATGAATAATGCAAGTGACATACGGTAAAGTATTGATAGTGGTAATGAACTCGTCTTTCACTAAAGATAGATCTGCGAGCAAATTGTCCTGATTTTTCAGGATCCGGTGCTGAAAAATAAACTAATGCTTACATACTCGTTTAGTGAAAATCGCAATTTTGTGAAGACCTAAATTTTGCTAAAATCTCCCCCGGGAACTAGCCCAAAAATCTTTAATATATTAATAAGGAACTTTAGGGTATTCGAAATTTTCTTTACATTGGAAATCTATTTCAACCTTCACCATTATCTCGATATCACGACCTAGATTGTTTCATTCGTCAACGGTTTTTCGACCATTGTCTTCATCCTTCTTAAATAAACGTCTTTGAGGATTTCTATAAAAACATCGACAATAATCTTCTCCAATATAGTTCGACTTAATGTTAGAGAAAATGGAAAGTAATCAGTGTAGACTAATAAAAATAATCGAGAATTTAGAGAATATAAAGACATCAAAATATGCCATTTGTATTTTATATCAATAGAATCGTTCCTATGAACGGAATTGAAGATAATCGATGGATAATAAATTGTGAATTCAAATACAGCAATAAAAATTAGAACCGAATTTACTTGGGTTTAATTTGTAAAGTTGAAGAAATTATAAAACTTTATCTGTATCTTTGATGAGTTTTGATAAAGCTTAATGAACTTTTACTAAATCGACTGAAGTTTTATTTTATTCCTCTTCTTTACAAAGAATAGTTTTTTAAAGCAAAAAATTGTTTTATTATTGTAAAGGCTCTGTCTGCGTTTTCAAAGCGTTTAATAATAAATTATATAATTTCCATCATTAATAGAAACTTTTGTGGGTTGTATTATCGAGTTAATGTCTTTCTATTATGTTCATCTACATGATAAATTTTAATAATGAAATGTTAAGTAATTATTGATAGACAACATAATGGCAATCGATGTTGATTTCTATAGGCGATATATGAATAAACAAATTAAATTCGATTCCACGATTTAAATTGAATTTAATTGATAAAAGTTCGATTGATTTTGTAATCTTTAACGATTCATTATTTAAAATCTAATCGACGTCTATTTTATACACACTAACGAGCTTCTAGCTAGAAGAAAAGTTCGTTTTCAATGACTCACTAATTAGAATCGTCAGCTAAAGTACACATACACATAAAGACTATTTACGCACACATATACAAAGTACACACTTTTGTAATTACTAGACGAATTAAGCTAGAGAATAATAGCTTAGGGTGTTTAAATTGTACTAGTCGATTGATAATTGGATTTATTTCCATCTGACTAAGCTTCAATCGAATTTAACGAGTTTGATCTTTTATTATTAACCCAATTTTTGCCGTCTAATCAACTAGGAAGTCAGAATCTCAAAATTAATAAATTTCTCTACAATGACATAAAAAGAAATCTCTTTCTATATTCACATCTGCGTTATCTTCTTAATATTGATTCAAGATTATACAATTTTCTTCTACAGTCCAGGTTTTATCAATAAACGTCAATTTTATTGTATCATCTAAATATTAGATTGAAAAATTGAATAATATTTGAAATTATTTTATGTAAAATCGATCGTATTTCGAACAAATACAGCAGAATTTGCTGGCCTCGGAAGCCTTTTATCAGACTCGGCTAGATTGAACAAACAAATCCAGGAAATCGTCGGTCGAGGTGATAAAATTTGGTACAGTGACGATAAGATCGGGATAAAATTTGTAGAAATGGTGGATGCGCCACTAACTCATAAGATTGCAACGTTTGCTTTGTTATAAATTGTGCCTGTTTTCCTTCTATGATCTCTTAACTTTCAGGTTTTTGCAACAATTTCTTCCTTATATTTTGCTTCTTTAAGTTTGTTTTCATTACGAGGATTTACTTTAAAATTTAATCTACCCTGCTGATATTCTTCACAACAACTCCACTGTGGTTAATTACAGTTTTTTTGCTTTTTTTATTTTGATAAATCTGATGAATTTCAGCTTATAAAATAGCAACACTGGTAATATTTGCTCGAACTAGAGGGAATTTTTGTTCGCTTTGAAGTTTACAACTTAAAAAAAGTGTCTTGATTTTTTTACAAACGATAAATATTTATGATGAATTTAGAAAAAGTGTTGTATCGTGATAGCGAACGAAAAATTTATTATTTCTATTTCCATATCTGGCAAATCGTATAACTTTCAGTTTTTTTCATTTTTTTACAAAATAAAATACTGGAGAAAAATACTGAAATAAAACTAAATAATACAAAAGATTCCTTCCCTTATTTCAATTAAAATAACGTCTGCTAGTCTAATTATCCCGGTTTTAATGAAATGAACGAATGCCGTTCGAATTGGGGGCAATAATGGGACACGTCTCGAACAACCCCTAGGCAGAGTTTATGCTGACCATTAACTACGCCCTTCAGTTTGATGCGCATCTTATCAGATTGGACGTAGTCGGAACATATATGTCGGCCACAAATGAATTAATTTGGAATTAATCAAATTAGACGACAAATCCAGATATTTAAGCGGGAAATAATGGTAGGATGTATTTCCTTAGAGATTTGTTGTTAAATTAAAATTCATGCAATTTTAATTGATGGAAATTTTCAATTGAAATTACATTTTCAATATTGAGTTAGATAAATTCGATTTCTTTAAATATTTCCTATTTATTGTTAAATAGCTTCCATTTCAATATCAATTATGTAATCGAATTAGAGGTGCACACAACTCTCAACTTATTTTTAATTACCAAAGTGCTGGAATTTAATTAGTGAAAGAATTGAATTAAAGTAAGACGTACACTCAAGACTTGCTTTAAATCAATTAATTTCCAAAACAATTTCCCACCCAACAGATTTCTTTTCCTTCCGCAATTTATATCGTATTTTTCTCCAACACTGAATCTTGAAATTATCAATCAATTTCTTCGATAGAATACAATTTATATTTGTTAGTCAAGAAAAAATTGGTAGATTTTTGTTGTTCGGCGTTAAAATTTGAATTTAAATTGGGACAGAGCTTATAACAAAGATAGTGGTTGGCTGTCAACGGTGACAGTACAACAATTGAAATTTAAATTGAAAATATTGTCAACCGTATAAGAGAATTCTGATAGAATCGTTGAAATTGAAAAAAGGAGAACTAGACGGGCATGTTGACGAAATCATAATAAGGATGATTCCATAATTGTCATTTCATTTATTTATTTCATTATTAATCAACAATCAAATTATTTCTTCCATTTTTCAAGACTAATAAAAATTTCGATTGTCCTGTGAATAAATCCCAATTTTCGTTTCTATTGTGATGACAATTCAAAAATTCCGTCCAAATCTTGACTTGGATTTCTCATTTATTCATAACAAATGTGAACTAAAATAATTGGAAAATACTTCAACATTTTAGCAAAATTAGAGCTTTCTAGCTTATTGAAATATAGCTGAAAAGCCTCTTTAAGTTATTATCGCGATTTTCACCAACCAACTACATTCATATAACGATCGAGAATCACTAGATCCAGATAGATCCTGGATTAAAGCGGCTTTTCATCAATTTCCCGGCAATTTCGAACCCTTAATTTTGTTTAATTATTACACGAAGACTACTCTTCTAACCCTTATATTTTTTCAATCTCTCGAGAAAGGGATTCCTTGCACTTTCCGAACTAAAGTGCATACATTACAGGGACAAATTGTAGACAAACGCAGAAAATTTTTGTGTATGCAGCTTGTTCTTAAAGTTGAACTACGGGGCTCTAATTTCACTAAAATTCTCTCTAAATGCTTCATCATTTTGGTGGAAACGGCCAAATTTATGATAAATTACTGCAGCAGAATTGATAATACGAATACACAAATCGGTCCACTCTACTTACCCAAATTGTCGAAATCAAATTAGGCACACAATTCTGTTGTTAACTTAAACAATGGATCTGTAACTAAAAGTTAACGTAATAAATTTATTGTAATTAATAATAAATTAAACAATAAATTGAGTTTCTCTCCAAAATGTTTGTAGAGCATCTAGTATCGGTTTGGTCATATCTCCTTTTCCCCTTTTATTTGATAATTAATCTGTGTGTTGAAAGTAGAAAATTTAGTAGCGACCCTTCGGATGATCATTTGGGGCACAATTTTGGGTCTTTCATTTAACCATTGTTTTTTTATCTTGTCAAATTCTATTGTCGTAAGGAAAGCCGAAGATTTTTATTTCGTCAATTTTTACAGAATTGTCGCTAAAGAGTAAACAGTAGTTTGAATTCGGTCGCTTAATTGCAATTTTTTTGTTGGCTTCCGTTTCGGTGATTAAATGCTCAAAAATTGCAAGTAAAGTAATTAAAAGCGGTCCCGGATAATGTTTCCAATCAGAATTATCCTTTCGAAACTTCCAACCATTATCCCTTTTTGGTCACAAATTGAAAAGCTACAAACAGCACAAATCCATTTTAATTGCAGATTCACTGTTAAAGAATACATCATTGAATTCTGTCTATTTTTATTTTCGATAGTTGCTTCACTATGAAAATTTAAATTTCTATTTCCGAATACCGGTGTTTATGATGTCGAATTTCTGTAAATAACTCATGAATTCGCCCAAATTGATAGTCTAGCTAGCAAATCAAATAAAGCTGTCAATTTGAAGACACAAACGAAAATGAAGCTAATTAAATACAATATTATAGACCCAAATTTACCGCAAATCTCAATATAAACCAGAAAATATTCGAATCTATTCGGAATAAACGTCAATTGCAAACATCAAACTGTTGAACCCACAATTAATTGAATATTGTTGGATTTCCTATCGAAAATTGGCCCAATTTATGTCCCTTTCGTGTATATGAAATGCGTAAAAATTGGCGTAGGTTGAATTTATTTTTTTCGCCTCGTATATTGTCGCGTGTACAAATTCCAATTACACAGCTTGACTTCTGGCAACTTTCAATTTGACAAACGCATGCACATTTAGAAAGGGCATTACAAACAGAAATTGAATAAATTAATTTTATATTCAATCAACTCCGATCGCGTGTATTTTATTTTTTCTATTCGATCCCAATTCTTCGTCTCATCTGATATCTTTGCCAGATGATATTAACGCTTACTGTTTATTATTCATGCAGCATCTTGAGTAGAACGTGAACCGAATTGTTAGAGTAAATTTGTTGTTTTTCTCCAAATAAATTCATCCACTATAGTTTATTTTTGATTAAATTCCGTCGAATTGTTTTGGCAAAACAAAAAACCCGAATCCCTCTAGTATTGTCGGTTATCAGTTGTTTTATCATAGTTATCAACATTTCAGTAGTTTGTTGAAAGTAGTAGCGGTTGTTTGGAAAAATTTACCTATACGTAAATCTCTTGAGAAAAGTTGGCCCCGTTGAAATACAAATTCAATTTCCGCAAATCTCCCTCACTATACCAATATTCACTTGATTATCGATTCCTGTATAGGTGCAGATATACAATTACAGGAGAAAAAAATAAAATAAAACTCATCTCTTTTATCCAATGTTAGAAAAAATTAATCTTCTCACAATAGCTATCAGGGTTAAATCAATCTTAATCCTTAAGAAAACCGGTGGAAATACAAGACAAACAAAGAAATGGAAACGCTATCATGATCTTACAGATAATATCTACCCGTAGAAAACTGATTACACGAGATAAAAATGGTGGTAGAGGAACAAGGAAAAAGATTACTAACAATTGATTGATGAATTAATTCTAGAACAGTAGAGAAGATGCGCTCCCATCCACACTTATACAAGAATGAAGCAAAAAAAAGATTAATGTTCTGATTTCTTATTTATTTCTCTCTCTACCGTACACTTTCACTATAAAGAGAATTTTTACGGTATTCTACTCGTCTAATTCTATTGTCTGATAGACAAACTCCGGAACGAACAAGAAAAAATTAACGACATCTGAACTTATTATCTGAGTGTTACTCGGAAGAATTTGTGAAAAAATATTGTAAGATCGATTCTGTATAAATAACAATGTTGTTGAATTGATTTATTCGATTCTATTGAATTTAATCAAATATTAGAATCGAACGAAAATACCTTGCAATTTGATCTTGAAGTTTATCAAAACGTTAAATTAAACATTCAATCCATTTTCGTCTGGTATTAGTTGTACAATTGCCAGCCAAAATGATTGCCGTCTATCTTATTTTCGGTTAAAACTGAAGCCAATTAACTTATCTTGACTAGGTATCTGTGTAGGAAATTTACATAATAGTCGAGGAAATTAGCGTTAGATCTATATTACGAACGTCAAAGCTACGTTTGATGGTATAGTAGAGTATTCGTGATGATATTAATAGTGTTAGTGAAGCTTAAAGGTATATATGTACACGTTATTAACAGATCCACATGTAGACAATGAATTTCCCGGATATCCGACTGTCGGAAGATAGAAATCGAATATTAACATGACAACGCCCATTGGGCATAAATTTGCATTATTATATTGCAATTTTTCCAACATTTCTCAATTATTCTAACCCAAATATTGAAGGTGTTAACTATTTGATTAACTATTCATATAAAGTTTATATTAATTCAATGAATAGGGAGATGATAGAGCAAACATCGTCAATGTTTAGTTGAATGTATAAACTTAGAATAAGGGAACTATTAGATAGTTGGTTGGTTCTTGTCAAGGAAACGTGGAATGAAATATACGATACTGAGGTGTTTGTTGGATTTATTACAGTTTCGTGCTTTAATTGTGCAGTTTTTTAGTTGATTTTATCAATTAAAAACGTTATTATCGAATTCCTCACATCAACAATGATCAATTTTATTAGCTACAATAATAGAGTAGTATTTTTCATTTATTTTAACAGGACGGAAACAAAAATAGAAACTAAAAGAAAGAATCACAATTTGTAGTAGAATTGTCAAGAATTGTAAAGTTTACCGGAAAATTTCTGTGAGATGTGGAAAAGGCTTTCAATTTACTATATACAGTTAGAAAATCATTAAAAAATCGATAATATGAAGTTAACTATAGGGGAAAATATAAAAAAAACATACTCCAAAATTATTTGCTATAATTCAGAACTCGAGCGCAATTTTCGGGAAAAACTAACACTTAAATATTCTTTGAAATATTCTTTATAATACTATTGGATTCATTGCTATATTTCATTAAAATTTGGCATTTTTCGCCTTAAAAAAAGCGACTTGGACTCTAAAGTTTTTGGTAATTCTCCGGAAAACCTACTGGAATTTTTCTTGAAGATTTGAAAAGCCTGTTTCACTTAAATATTTGTAGCTTTTATAGCAATACTTGACGACCGATTTGAAAAATATCTCAAGAAACTATAGAGAATCCCCTTGAGATTGTTTGACTAAAATTTGAACCACGTAGCTCATCGGAAGTTGGTCAAAAGGCAATTTTCTTAAAGATTTGAAAAGCCTGTTTCACTGAAATAGTCATAGCTTTTATAGCGAAACCTGACAACCGATTTGCAAAATATTCTAAAGATCTGTAGGGAATCCCCTTGAAATTATTCAATAAAAATTTGAACCACCTAGCTTATCGGAAAGTTGCTCAAAAGGCATTTTCTTTAAAGATTTGAAAAATCTGTTTCACTTGAATATTCGTAGCTTTTATAGCAATACTTGACGACCGATTTGAAAAATATCTCAAGAAACTATAGAAAATCCGTTTGATATCGTTCGACTAAAATTTGAACCACGTAGCTCATCGGAAGTTGGTCCAAAGGCAATTTTCTTAAAGATTTGAAAAGCCTGTTTCACTTGAATATTCGTAGCTTTTATAGCAATACTTGACGATCGATTTGAAAAATATCTCAACAAACTATAGAGAATCCGCTTGATATCGTTCGACCAAAATTTGAACCACGTAGCTCATCGGAAGTTGGTCCAAAGGCAATTTTCTTAAAGATTTTAAAAGCCTGTTTCACTTAAATTGTCGTAGCTTTTATAGCAATACCTGACCACCGATTTGAAATATATCTCAAAAATCGGTAGGAATTCCCTTTGAAATTATTTGACCAAAATTTGAGCTACGTAGTTCATCAAAAAGTTGGTCGAACGCCAATTTTCTTAAAGATTTGAAAAACCTGTTCCGTTTAAATAATCGTAGCTTTTAAATCAATACTTAACAACCGATTCAAAAAATATGTCAAGGATTTATAGGGAATTCTCTTGAAATCATTTGACCAAAATTTGAACCACGTAGCTCATCGGAAGGTCAAAAGACAATGTTCTTAGAGCCTGTTGCATTTAAATAGTCGTAGCTGTTACAGCTATATCTGACGATCGATTTGAACAATATCTCAAGTATCTGTGGGCAGTTCCTTTGAGACCATTCGACCAAAATTTGAACCACGTAGTTCATTGAAAAGTTGATCAAAAGACAATTTTATTAAAGATTTGAAAAGTTTGTTTGACTGAAATAATCGTAGCTTTTACACCTGACGACCGATTTGAAAAATATCTTAAGGATTTATAGGGAATTTGCTTGAGATCCTTCGATCAAAATTTGAACCACGTAGTTCATCAGAAAGTTGGTCAAACGCAATTTTCTTAAAGATTTGAAAGGCCTGTTTCTCTTAAATAGTCGTAGCTTTTATAGCAATATCCGACGACCGATTTAAAAAATACGTTAACGATGATTGGGGAATCCCCTCGAGATCATTCTATCAAAATTAGAACCACATAGCTCATCAATGGTGGAAGATATAAAAAAATATGTGTCGGGCATGCTTGCGGCACTCGGTTTCAAAAATCCTAACATTGTCTAAAACAAGACTATTTTAACCAACTTCCTGATGAGCTACGGAGCCCAAATTTTGGTAAAATGATTTCCTTGGACTCTTCTATGAATCTTTGAAATATTTTTCAAATCGTTCAGCAAATAATCGGAATTTTACAAAGTAAATTCCTCATAGTGATCAAACAAGTGCACTATTAGTTAGTAAATTTTGCCAATTTACTAACACCGAATCGAACAAGCTTTCAAGTTTATTAATATTATTAATTTCTGTTATACATCCGTTTTAGAGGACGCGAAAATTCCGCATTTCCAGAACCAGAGCCAAAAATTCGACCCACTGGACTTGCTTATAAATGTGGATCAATCGAATTTAATAGTCTGGTTCTGTATTGTATGCACATTGTGTGCCATTATCGCACTTTATATATTACAGGAACAGGTGTTTGCTTGAGTTGCATTTAGTAAATTGATGGTACAGATAAGTCAAACTGTTCGGTGTCAGCCGTTTGATTTACAATATCCAATTTCACTTTTTAACTGCCTCGATCAAACTGTGTTATTTTTTTTTAACAAACATATTTACATCAACTAAATTTCTGTATAAATTTCAAATCAATATTCGATTTTATTATAATTCAACGTTCAAGTTTAAGTAAATTTCAATGTTCGACAATTTCGACAATATTGTCTAGTCGCATTCAAATTCCATCAGATATTTTAAGTGTGATCGTTTCAATGCATACATTTTTATTTTGCTTCGATAATTCAAGATATGAAAATGGAAATTCTCTCATCACTACAATGGGGATTTTTTTTCGAAAAATAAAATGCCATGCACACACCGATATCATCACCACCTTTCATTCTAACGATGACAGTGATGACAATTTTTATTGTTGCAATGTAATAGTTTTTTGACTTATGAATTTGAAACGTTGTAACGAGTTTGGTGGCTCTTTCTCTCCTCTCATAGATATGGTAATTTGAACCGCTCTTGTGGCTTTATTTTCTAAAGTTTGCTAGTTTAAAAATGCGGCTAGAGTTATGGCTGAGATTAGAATGGCAGCACCTCAAATTTGAACCGCTTTAGTTAAGTTTGAAGATGAAGTCTTGGATTTAAATTTTTTGGCTTTGTAGCTAAATCGAACCGAATTCCTGTCTTTTAATCGAGTCTTCTTGTATCCTAAAAGCAAATTTTGCTCTTGAATACCAATCAATTTTAAAGTTGAAATATTCACTTCTATACGAGATTTTCTGAAGATTTTTATCCTAAATCAACAATTTTTCGAACTAGAAGCTTTTTGGTGTTTTAAAATGTAATCGAATCCATTTTAAAAAAATTCATACTGAATTAATTGGAGGTCATAGTATAAACTTCGAAGTTTATCAGCAATTTTTATAGAAAGTTCATTCAATTTCTGTCAATTCGAATCTGGGAAGTTTTTAATGATTTCCTTTCAAGAATCTATAGATTATAACAATATAAATACTTATCAGTTGTTATCAATAAACTAAAATCTTAAATTTTTACTGTTTGAAGAAAACTAAATTTCAGTTACATTTTATCATGATATAGACGTTGATCTCATATAGCGGTATATGTGGCGCCATCCATTAAATACTAGTAGTATCAATCAAACAAAGCCCTTAATTTTAGGGTGTTTAATTTAGAATATTATTATTATTTAGGTTTAATTTAGAATATTCTTACAATAATGTCAACAAAATTAAATATTATAAAGATTCGATTTACAATAATTAATCTGTGGTTTATTTGTTAGGTTTATTGTAAAATTTACGTAGAAATTGCCTCCTTTCTAACGAATCCCATATTTTCTTACAATCAAGGTAAAAATACCTACTTCGAGAAGAAAATTGTGGCAACTGCATAGAAGTTTGAAATGGGATTTTCAATTAATTTCAAAGGAATTGATTTTTATTCAATTTATAGATGTATTAGTCTTCCTCCTTTGATGGTTTTAATATAAATTGAAATCTAATTTCAGGAATAACAATGGGGATTTGAAAAATTGATGCAAATTCCTAATATTTTCGATTCTATTATCGTATCTGTGTCATCAATTTTTAGTGTCGTGCTGTTGTTTTATTCATCAAAAGAAATTTTCGTAATACGTTTTAAAGTCCCATCTACCATTGCGATTACAACCGAAGATATATCTTACTTTTTATGATAATAAATCTTCCTATCAGGATCCTGGGGGAGCATTTGTTCCATTTCATCCATTACAATTATTATAGCATTATCTCTACCAATTCTTGCAAATAAGGTAGATTTGCATGGAGAATAATAAAATATCATCTCTGATGTGAAACTTATAAATTTCGACGATTTTGATGGAATTGTTCTAACGGAATAAAGAAGAACGTACGAATCAATCACACCTTTTATATTTTTTATAAGTATTGGAATAAAGTATTAGACGACATTGATTTTAAAAGAAGATTGAGTAGTTTTGTTATATTCTGTACACTTATATGAACTTTACAACATTCATCGATAAACTTTCTATTTGTAGAGAATAGTGGAGTTGTGAAAAGGAACCGTCTATACTTGTACCTTTTGTCAACAAAATTGTTGGACGACACTTTGACAATAAAGACACTTTTCTATTGATCAACTAGATCTTAAAGTAGAACCAAGGGTTTTCATCGTTTTGTTCCCTTTGTTCAAATGCTAACTTTTTATGCTATTTCTGCTTCTAATTCTAATTACTCCCGGGAAATTGACCAAACTGATTGTCCATAAGTTAATATTTTATTAGCCCCCAGATTAGAATCAATGATAGTAGCGGGCTAGTTGAAGTAGTTAAATAATCTTGATATATTTGGAATAATTTCAAACGTGACTTATTTAACAAAGTTGCAGTATTTGCAGTATTTCGGTCCAGTTTATCGTTTGATAAATGGGTGATTGTGTTGAGAAATTGACCATTTGAGGAGATACTCACTTAACATCCATTGATTTGGGAATATTGTCAACTTATCAAGATTGAACAAGACTAATTACAAGCGTTTTCTTTAAAGATTACTTCAAGTTAAATTTTTAGTGTAGTTTGCAGCCATTAATTACCTGTCAATCGCTATCAGTTCCGTTCAAATTAAGATAAATCGTTTATAGTCGGTTGAAAGTCCTTATTATTTTATTAAATTCATACAAACGATGGAATTATAGAAATTTGTCAATATCTACATCAAATTTTAACAACTTTATTAATAACACGCCGCAAATAGCAGGCAAGTGGTAAAATTAAGTAATGAACTAAAGTTTAGACAGTATACGAAATTCCGTTGCTGTCACTATTATTGCTACTAACTTTGGAAACGTACCGGAAATATAAGTTGAAGTTTCCTGTTTCCCTTTTACCCTTTTAGCATTGAAATTATTTCGCTCTCTATATGTGTTTGTCTCTATATGTGTGTATAAGTGATAAACTAAGTTTACGACTATTCAACTAGTTTTGTTTAATGGGGCCCTTTTTGGGGGTTAGACGATATTCTTCCAACATTGAATGCATAATGAAGACATGCCTACTTTAATATAATCAACATTATAAACTTTGTCAAATTTAATGTGAATCTCTAAAATATAAATGGCAATTTTGGTTGATCCTTAGAGCCAATTATATGGTAAATCGTACCAATATTCACAGATTTCTGTAATGCAAAATTACTAAACTATTTGGCGAGCGATTTGAATCATTTTACCCAAATTGGAACCTCGTAGCTTATCGGCAAGTTGGCCAAAAACGTCAAATGGGTTACTCACAGCTGCTCCCCAGGTTATCTTTTTGATTTTTTGAGTAATTCTCAATTATTCTGTGTGTGGTGCGTTTTTGAAGAGCCCAACAATCTTCAAATTTTGCTCAAATTTCCACTCTCCTATAAATCTTTGAAATATTTTCCAAATTACTCGTACAAACTGGACCAAAAAAAATGAGCAACTAGATGGAACAAATTCAAAAGTGATAGCAAAATTTGGGCAAAATCTGGTATACAGTTTTCAAGATAAAGAAATTTAAATATTTGGGGTTTTCCACTTTTTTCGAAAACTGCCCAGAAAAGTTTGTCTAAGTGGAGCTTAATAGTGGCTCTGGTAATTCAAGGTTGTAATATTGCTAACTAGAATAACTATCACTCTAAAAATAACAAATAATGACTGTAATTTATGTAATCTTCTTAGTAAGCTGTTGTAGGATTCTCATCTTAATTTAATTAAATTCATAACTTACACCATTTGGGAGCCTTATTTCTATTATTTCTTAAATTTCCAACAAACAACAATAAATATAATACCACAGACGAAGCTATAGGCTTAATTTTGTCGTATTTACTCCCTGTACTAGAAGATTAGCAAACGTCTTTGTATTTAACAACGCTCCTTTGGGTGCAGCTTATATTTCACACGCCCTTATTTTTTTGTGTGTACATTATAAAAACCATAAAATTTCAGTTATAAAGTAAATAATTTAGCTGTTCTTTAACATAATTTATAACTCTAATAAATAATTAGATTAGACTAAATTTCATTGCTGTTACAGTGTCACACAATTACACGGATGTTAAATGTAAACTAGCCGCTTGATCACACCGATTTTAATTGTTAATTACGTACATTAACGCGAGTAGTGTAGTGTAAAGCCGACATTTGGTATTGTTTGAAAAGATTAAACATTTTAAACGTTCCCTCGACCAATTAGTGAAAATTCTCGTTTCTTTTCGATAAATAAATACTAATTAGAATTCTGTTCACTAATCGTCAATATCATTGGAAAAATTCGTTTATAATAAAGTTGAATTATTTGAAATTTATATTTATAGAAAGAAGTAGTTGAAATGGGGAGTTTAACAGTGCAATTTTGTCAACATTGATGGAGTTTTTCTAGCACGAACAAATAATTAACAGAAACGTGACTGTTGGTAATTATGTGTGTGTTTAGAATATTGTGGAAATTTTTCCGAATCGATAATACACAAATTCGGGAATTACAATAACGATTTGGCGCATCCACCAAATTTCATCTGCGAAAAAGCGATATTTCTATGTATTCACGGGGTAATTGAAATAGTAGCATTTAACTAGAACTTCGAATGCATTCTATTAGTTTACATAAATGAATTGTTGCAATTTTGTAGTCTCTCGTTTTAATTTGCCCCTATTCCACCCTATAATAAAATATTTAAGTAACAATTTAATTGGAATATTGAAGATTACAATTGTTTACTGGTTGCTATTAAGCGTTCGTGTTTGGTTAATGATTAATGACGAACGAACGAAAAATCACAACGAACGGTAGATTAAATTCAACTTCACCCCGAACCGACCAATTATTATTAATTTATTAGCCTTTACTCCATTTAAAGCTAAGCTTTCCGGACTTTAGTACAGTCAATAATCCTCGGCAATTCGTTGTTAGTATAACCCAACTGTTCTTACTGTTTCCTTAATGAATATTACAGATACTCGACAAGAAAATATAATGAATCAGGAAAATAAAGTGAATAATAATAGGTGCTTAAATTAAGCAACTGTAATTAATATAGACGAAAGCGAGATGGTTGACAATTTGTTTGTATTAATGTAGAAAGAGATGGTTAAAGGCTATAGTTGCAAATGTTAGTGGTTTGAAACGGTCGTTTTAGGATTAAACTAAGTAGGGAGAAAGGAAATTTAGAAGAAGGATTACCTTCTGGTTACTTGAGGAAGTTTAAGGTTTTGACAAATGATTGTTTGATCTCGACTAGTCTAATCGTCTTGTCGTTAATGTGAAACTTTGTTCAATTTTAAATAAAAATTGAAATTAATGAACATCTACTACAAAAGTTATTAAATCCGTCTACGTATAATAAACAACATTAAGTTAGAATATTATCCAACCACGGAAGTCTCCTATTTCTTGAATTATACAACAATATTGATCTTGTGGTGTGGTTAATATCGAAATTCTGTCAATGTATCTTGGATAACATTCTATACCTACTATTTACTCGCGTATAGACACAAATACATGCACAAATTTGCATTATATATGTAAACGCATACAAATTCTAACTTCCTAACGTTATACTAAATCGACACATATCATAAATAAATGCGCTATCCATTGGGCTTTCCACTCTACTACCGCAAAGCTAGCATATGAAACTGACAGTTTCTGCTTTCCTTAAATCATTATTATATAAGAAAATTCCGACACGTGTGTTTCTGATAAACACATTTAAGATGATAAATAGATCTTAGATAAAGAAGTGGTTGTGTTCCAGGAGAAATTACATTATTGATTAGGAAATACGAGAACGCAATTGAAATAAAACAACACAAATCTTATACTCTCCGATCGTAACTCACGAGAACTCATATTTCCATCAATCAACCGTCTTTAGGTCATACTTGGTTGTTTTATTCGTGCAGTTGATTGATGGAAATCTCGAGATAGCTTATTTGAACCGATGAGCTACGGGGTCCAGTTTTTGCTAAAATATTCGGAGAAATATCGAGGTCCTTTGGGCTTTCTAGTCTTAGATGTTGATGTTTTAACTAATTGCGTAAAATAAACTTGATAAATTTGTTTACCAAGGTATGAAGTCACAGTTAAGTTAAGATTTATTATCCATTAACGCGACTTTTTCGTCCCCTAAGCATTCCTGTCGACTCGACAACAACAAATGGAATTCATTCAATACTGATTGTTAGATTATTCTTTTTTAAGTTTCAATACTTTTATTTAACGAGAGCTTAACGATTTCGAATTTCTTGTAAAAAATTGTTGAACGTCTGCAAAAGACGAGCACTCGTACGGGTTGATGTTCATTTAATCGATATAAATTTTTTCGGCTTTACCAATTTCAGCAGTTTTTTCAACTCCATCGTTCTGGACTTGTTAATTTATCTACATCGGTTTGGCCCCAATTCGGGTGGTTTAAAGACAAACCGGTACAAAACACACAAACGTTCAGTCTCTTCCGATATTTCACACCGGGTCCGGCTACATCAAATCGTTGGTTTAACCGCTAGAATACCGCAATTCATTATTAATTATACGATAGAGATAAAGCTTCCTCAAATTCGTTACTTATTCGGTGATATAACTAAAGTAAGAAAATCCTGATAAAATCTCTGGAGAGACACAAAGTTTACTATTTATAGTCTCATATCGTATCCAACCATGCATCAAATCTTATTTGTGACATCCTAATTGAAACTGAGATATCCTGGAAGCTCCTTAACAATTTAGAATAACAAATTGTTGTTTAGATTTGATAATCGCTTGAAATATAGAATTTTATATCGTTAGTTTCTTTCAATTTGATATATTTGATTCTAATAAGTATCGGATTAGAGGCTAGAACAACTTATATGTGGTGCTTTATATCTAAGCGTAAATTCGGCGCTCTAAAAGGAACCTTACTTTATAAAAGCACGTTACGCTGTGAAAATTTTTTCTAAAGTAAACGTCGGATAAGAGTGAATAATGATTGTAACATTATTATAGATGATTATTACTATTATTATTCTTTTAGACGGATGAATTGGGTTGTTCCAACAAATTTTCGTGTTTTTTCCGGAAATGATCGATTTTTTCTTGGAGTTTGTTATCGAGTAGTTTGGAAACTGAACGACGAGCTTTATGATGGGAATATTTCGGTAGCAGGTCAGTGTTATAAAGGATTGCTAGTTACATCAATAAGTTGTCCTGTTAAAATCGTACGCTATCGTAATAGTCCGTTTCGTGTCGTTCCACCGTTCCGAGGCGCTGCAGTCAGTAGATTTAGTTTTATCCTGTAGGATACATCATCCTGTCGTTCTATACTGCCGATAATATTAACAGCTTTTCGAATACGAGTACGCCACCGTATCAACTCACTTCAAGTCATAGTTTACGTAAATATCGACTAGTTTTTTATAATTTTCGATAGACGTAAACTTTTTCCCAAAGCTTCAACTCAAATTGATATCAACACGTTATTATTAACCCTTCGGTGGAGTTATTTGTTTAAACAACGCTAGGGATGTGCTGTTTCATAACTCAACATGTGACATGTGCTGGTTTCTTGGGGGGCGGTTGAGACATTTCGAAACTTGCAAACTTCCATTACAACTTTTGAAAGGTATGTCTCTACTATTATTATTATTGTTGTTGTTATAAATCATCGAAAATACCCCCTCATCCCCAATATTCCCCACATATAAAGCAACACAACGCAAGTCGGCTGGTAAAATTTAGTGGGTGCGTAACATGATTTCTCCCCCGAGTCGAATAAATGAAACTTGAGCGTCTTCGAGGCATTGATTTTCGGTCTACTAGGTGTTCGTTTAGAAATTTTATTTGGAGGAATACGATTATTATAATTAATTGGAAAGTGATTCATTAAAAATTTACAGTCATTAAAAATTAACGATCACCATAAAATATTTTAATAAGTCGCTTAATTTGAATTCTCCCCTAATTAGTTGGTTGATGGATTGTTTCATGGAAAACTCTAAATATTTTCTGGTATTGTCCACAACACGTATTCGAATCGGTTGGTAGATATAATAACAAGTTAGACTAGTAAATGGGTTTGATAATACACGAATTGACCCTTAACCCGATACCTATTTAATTTTGAATTGCTGTTGTGGGAACAATAATGAAGTTACCAGAAATGAGAATGGAACGTTATTAGTTCGACACGTGACATATCCATAATTATTTATTTCTATTTGTATTATAATTTTAACAACTATTGATTATTTTATGTAATTCCAATTAGTCTATCTCCAGTTTTTTTTTACTATCCTCTAGTTATTAAACCGTCTAATGCTTGCCAACAAACAATTATGAAAGTTTGAAAGTTCTAGTTTCCAACATTATTAATATTATCATCGCCCTTCCGGAACATGATTTGTTAATTTGATCAATAGCGATAGAAAAATAGAATTAAAAACAAACATCCCGAGGAATAAACAGAATTTTCAATTCAATACAAACGAAAATATATTAATATAATGTTTCTATTTGATTACCTCCACGAATTGAATAAATATAGTAGATATTTATTTTGATACATACTATTATTGTTGTTTGCGATCAGTAATTGTAAGTGTAACTTATTCAAACAGACCTCATTGATTTTAGTTTTATGTATTCAATCTAATTTACGAATCCCCGGTTATAATACAAAACGTTCCAGTTTAACTGACACCCATTGAGTCTTAAAACTGTACAAATTTCCGGCATAAAACTCCAAGCACGATTTTGGGCCACAGAGCAGGTTTTTGGCATGAGTTGGATACCCGTATCTTAAGCTAAGATACGCACAGCTACTTTTGCTGCGCTTCAGTATAAAAAACGCAAGTAAAGTTTCAGGCTCTTTATGGAATAGCTGTTTAATAAACGATTTTTCGCTTGTTTGTTGAGATTTAGTTACAATTACAATAGTGTTGGAAAGAGCATTACAAGTACTATCTACTAACGTTTTCTATTTTGGAAAATTGCCACAAAGCATGTTTTTGTTGTATTTTTTTATAATTTTCCACATTTTCCACAATTTAGTCGGTATTGTTGATTTGGCAATAAAAGTATGGATTTTTAGAGAAAATTGAAAGCACTTTCCAAATATTCAAGAGATTTTCATTAGAAAATCTCTTCTAAGAGCCCAGCTACTAAAGCAGCTGGGCTCTTAGGAATATTTCGAATATTGCATGTTTTTATTACAATTTTTGAAATTTTGGAGCGTTCTCTAAATATTTCAAAAATTCTCCCTGGACTTGTTAGTTTTCCGGCAAGTGGATCACTGAGGATTTCCAATAATCGAGGATGTAGATTCGAATAGTTGCATTTTAATTGTAATGTTATGAAACATCATTACTGAAATTTTAGTTTCAATTCAATTTTCTTCTGTATATTTCGAACTCTATTGCACTAATAGTATTCATTCAATAACACTGAATTCATCAAGTGATCTTTATCTATAGTTTTCATCCATCCAGTACGCCGAGAATCCAATTAGAGTTAGATTGAATATTCAATTATCCTGACCATGGTCATAATAATGATACGAACTTGTCTATTCGAATAAATTTATTGTTTGATTTTCAGTTTGAAATTTTGTATCAAAAAATTTCTAAAACCACACGCTGATATAGCGATCTAGAATTAGTGGCTTTTGTTTTTATGTAACTTTATATTGGAAGTTTCTTGTTGCAAAAGGAGCCTTTATAAGGCAACCTTTGTTTAAAATGACTGTTAATTAACGAGAAACTTTCGAATTAATTTTCTCTATCGTTGTTAATGAAGGTTGTTTCTTTCGGTTTCCGAACTTGGCGTTCTAACAATACCACAAAATTAATATTTCAATCCGCCCCCAAAAAAAATATTTGTCAATACCTACAAGTTTACAATTTTGCTCAAATAAAAAATTATAAACCACCAAAATTCCAGCCATTATAGACGAAAGTTTGTGTAACAAATAGGGATGAATAACTGACACGTTTGAGGTTGAAGTTGTCGATTTTTAGATTTCCAACGGTTAGCACACATTTATTATAAACGACAAAAAAGTTCATCAACTTTAATAACAATCATTAAATCAAATACAAAAGCAAAATGTATAAATTCATATTTCATGATAATTGAAACTCGGTTCATAAAAGGGGTGAATTTCTCCAATCCCATCCACATACGAAGCAATTTTAATTATCGCTGAATTATTTCGACTACTTTAATATGCCGTTGAATTGTCTACTGATTTTATTTAAAATTAGAGAATTTCCAGATTATTTTACACATTTGACGGAAGATTGACTAATTTTGCAATAACTGTGAAATAATGGAAAACTATACGAAATAAAATTATGGAAAATTTCAAACTGACGAAATAGTCTCGAGGGTGTATTTTCAATGCAGATTTTCCACCCGTATTTTTTCCACCATTTATAAACATACATAAAATCCACTTATTATACGAAATTTAATCTAATATACGGCTCACATTCGCGGTTTTATCCATCTTTAGGGTTGAAGGTATCTGAGATGAGAAACAAAAACTTTATGTAAATATTTTCGAAGCCCTTAGCAGTCTAATAGCACCAAAATTTATCGAAACAATGCATTTCAACCTATGAAATTTGTTGTATCATCGATACAAATAGCTAATAATAATGCACCCCCAAAATTGCATTCCTATAGTTGTGTTTTCTTTTATGTCAACCGATAAAATTTTATAGACGAAGTAGTACGAAACTATCATGAATTATTTATTCGGAATCTTATCAATTTTAAGGGCTAATCTTTAGTTATTCAATTAACATAGATAACAGTTTAATGGATTAAAAGCATCTGTAATAAATTCTGTTCGATATAAATTATTTTTAATATAAATATTTACAAATATTGAAGGTATTAGAAGATTATAGCTTGTAAAATTGGGTAAACACCGGCTTATTTGTTTTAAAATAAACACGGGATTTGTAATTGTTTCAACTATAAAAGGTGAAAAACTGTTTTCAATATATTCCATTTTGAATAATTTATCATAAAATACAGATATTGAGTTAAATCTATCGAATTTGTATAAAAAATCCAATCATTTGAGGGACGATTTGAATGAAATTGTAAAACATTTCAGCAAATTTTGAACCCCGCAGGTATAAAGAAGAGGGTCTGCGATCTTTAGAAACGAGCTAAACAGATCAAATGATCAAGATTAACTCAAGAATATGTTTTTTGCTCTGTTTCTCCATTTAACTGCGAAACAGTTTGATCTGTTCCAAAGTAGAATGAAGGAAGAAGAAAATAATCAATGTTGATTACTCGTTTCCAAAATTGCAGCGTTTTGGCCAACTTCCAAATCGGCTACGAAGCCCAAATTTTGCCAAAACGGTCGCCACATATTCTTCAAATAACTCGCCAATTGGGCCGGTTTTCGCCACGAGTCGTAGCTTCATTCGACTGTCGGATTAGTGGAGGATGAACAGAGCTACGACACGAATTGAAGTAACTTTGTCCACCCTAAAGTTTGTTTAAAATATTTTGAAAAACCTCGAATTTGTTACCACTAAAAGGTGTTTTTACAGCACTGAAAACCAGTTCTTCCGTTTAAATTAAATTTTATGTAAAAGTAATAGATTGGTTTCTCTTTGACGGCAGACAAGAAAATTCAAGTTGTTCGAAATTATTGATTGATAGTATATTTCGTACACTCCAACAATACGTGTAGGTATAAATGATTTCCCGGTTGATTTTCCCTTCTACCGGCTACAATAACGGAAATTCTCTCTCAAGAAAAATTCAATAGTTTTGTTGGTTTTCTTGACGATTTAAAGTTAAGCTTAAATTAATTAAATTCTAACCAAAAACGAGTCTTATTGTAAATATTCAATTTTATTACAGCAAAAATATTCTCATGAATAGGTTATTCCACCCTTGATAGCCATATAGTTTCAGGGGTGGTTTTTATTTAGTATTACAACCACTTGTATCTAGGTTTAGTATCATTACAGTGGATCTATTGTTACTGTGCTTTATTGTAGAGACGTTATTCTGACCCCGATCCATTCTATTTCGATAAAAATAAAGGAGTTGGAAGTTTCATTAATCTATCGGCTACATGTCTTATCTTTTATAAATATTAGTTATCGCTATCAATAATAAAAAAAGTAATTTCAACTAAGGAGGATTAAATAAAATCCAGACTAACAGGCGTCTATGGAGCGGGCCTTGCGGAAATTGTTGGAGTTTGAGTTTTTATTTGTTGTTTTTATTTTTCTATAACATAATTTCCGGTTTGACAGTCAAGTCTAATTTAATATAAAATCTTTAATATTATTGCTGTATCAATTAAAGGTATCCAATTTTGTAGAGATGATGGAATTTAATTAAAATAAAATTCAATGATGATTCAATTATTCCATTTCTAAAAAATTACAGTCAGTAAGATGATTTATATTCTGTATGATGGGGAAATTCAATAAGCCCAGAGAAAAGGCAGTAGAGAGAAAAAATGACATCGTATTGGAAAAATGTTATATATGAAACGCACCTGATACACACGTATTAGCTTCGGAAAATAAAGTTGATGTAACGTATGCACTATATAACCGTCTAATAACGGATTTTCATATAAACCCCGACATCCATCTATGCAATAAACCATAGGATAAAAACCGAATTAATCCAGAAATTCCAATATTGTCTGTCAATTCTTCTTCTATTTAAAAAATTGTTAGCAACTCAAATTATTCTTAAAATATTCTACGTCTAGACGACGGATTTTTTCACAATAATAAAATCGTTAAAGACGCAGAATAAAAATGGCAAATAAAATTCAATTTTATTAAACGACTTCAAGATCATGACATTAACTGAATATTGATGCATTTCATTATAATAGCAAGAATTGAATACTAATTTTCAATTTTCTGTATGGAAAAATTTAGAGCGTATCGAATTTTAATAACAAAACCGATCACAACTTATATTCAACTCAATATCTTGTTGACAGTAGAAAATATGGCCAGTAATTCGAAAATATTTCAAATATAGAAGTTAGTCTTCGTCTCATTTGGAAATTAGTTGAAAATAACTCAAAAATGCTGAATTTTCGCTTTATTCCAGAATGAGCTACGAGGTCCAAATTTCGCCGAAATTATCTCCAAATATCCTCCTATAATGCCCCAAAATATTTTTTAAATCGCTTGTCAAATAAAGCTCAATCGTTATTGGAGCGTTGTAATAATGGTGGATGCGCCGGGCGAGTATCGTTCCAATAATGCTAATTTCCGTTAAAAATTGATGACACGCGAATATGTCAGGAATGTAACACCTCTCAGAATTGTGTACTGTAATTCTCCCAACTAATTACAAAATCGATAAGTCACATTCAGTACGTCGTCAAAGAAATATTAGATTGAAGACAGTGATCGAGTTGAGTCAATAATCGTTGTCCATTTTGAAGGAGAAGTTGAACTTTAGCCTCATTTGCGATTTATTTCATCGTTAATTCATTCAATTCTTCCAATATTATTGGACATTAAACGAGTGTTTGGTAATAAAATTTACAATTCCCTGGATCTGTGTAGAAAATTTTGTAAAATAGTGTTGATTTTCGTGGAAATCTGATGTAGTTTAACATTTTATGATGATCCCTCGACTTGTTTTAGAATTGTGTATAATTTTGTTATATCGGCAATGTTTGTTGAGAATTATGGAGGAATCTAGGGAACAATTTCCGAAATGTTTATACTACATTACAAAACAACTAAATATATCTATTTTATTATAACTTCCGGCATTTTGCCAATGTTATATATAATAATCTTGTGTTGTATCCTATTGTTTGTATTTCCGAAGAAATTTATTATAATCTAGTAGAATATGTTGTTAAAAGGTATTACAATTTGGGATTTATCTCTAAAAATTTAATTTCAATTTATCTGCTACAAAATTGTATGATTTTAGAAGTATTTAGCCGACATTTTTCAACCAAATATTGAACGACTTGTTTATTTTTGATTAGTTGTTGTGTTGAAATATATCCATTGTCGATTATGATAACATAAATTCTCGATAATTTATTGTTTTCGATACAATTCAAAGGGTAATAACTAGTAACGATCATACTGCCTAACATTTAATATCAGCAATTTAAGTTAAATACAAGCGGGTGAACATAATAAATTATTATACATTATTGATTTACCGATATTGTACAATAAACTAAACCTCTATTTTCCACTAAATCTAAAAATTTGAAAGGGGCCGAATCTAAGAACCGGCCTAATAACTTCCCCGACACATTCCGGNGCGGTGGTGGTGGTGGTGGTGGTGGTGGTGAAACTGATGACCCAAAGTTCGATACAACGGCAACAATTCGATGTGAAGGTGGTAGTCCGACAACAAACGGGGATCAATTAGCGCATCATATGCTCAGGGATATACTCCAAGGTAGAAAACATGAACTTCTAGGTTTAGATCACGATCTGAGAAACGGACAAGATCATATCTCTAATAATAATAATAATAACAATAATAATAATAATAATATTAATAATAATAATA
>JACDRQ010000047.1:0-18014 GCA_013841215.1 Hycleus cichorii | reverse complement strand
AATAATAATAATAACAATAACAACGAGCCCAAAGTAGAACAAGAACGTGCTGCTGATGCAGATGGTGCTGTGACAATAAAAGTAAGTTTATTTTAATGTTAAAAAACAGTGATTTTAACAATAATTAAATGAATAATGATCTATTTAGGAATGTTTATCGGATTCTGGAGCGGATCGCCAACAAGCCGAATTAATGGAAGAAGCATTGAATGGTATGGAAACGGAATCACTTCCATCGCCAAAAGTTGAACCAGCAAGCCCGGCAAAACCTGAAGATGCAAAAAAGGCGCGTGTTGAAAATATTGTGTCTGGGATGCGAGCTAGTCCGGCACCACCTCAAGTGAACGGTTGTAAAAAACGCAAATTATACCAACCACAACAACATGATAGTAATGCTGAACGATACATCGATGATGAAGATGAGGATACAACAGAACCGTTACGACAAAAACGTGTTGAAAAAAATTTATTAAAGAGCCAATTAAGAACAATGCAAGAACAATTAGCCGAAATGCAACAAAAATATATGCAATTATGTACGAGAGTTGAACAGAATTCCGAAGAAAGTCAAGAAATTGAAGAAATTCCTAGTGATAGTGAAACAAGTAAACGATCAGCACCACCATCACCAATTACAACAAGTACACCACCGAATCCTCCACCACCTACATTAGCTCAACAGGTAAGTTGATAAAATTGTTCCACAATAGTAATCACAATTTTAATTGATAATCATTTCTAATGTAGGTGAGCAAACTCAAAATCAGTCCTCCAGGTCCACCTTTTCATAACGGTATATTACACGACCATCAACATATGAGTAGTGCGGCAGCAATGTATTTAGGTGTAAGTCAAAAATTTCTTATGGAACAAGAAGTTCGTTTCGCTAAAGAAGCTGCCGCTGCTGCAGCAATTAACAATGAATCAAATCAACAACAACAATCACAACAACAACAAAATTCACAACAACCAAATCAACAACAATCACAACAACAACAAAACCAACAACAACCACCACAACCAATACCGTCACATCATTCAAGTCCACAAAAATCGGAAAATATAGCAGACCGTTTACATATAATGCGAAATATGACGCCAACTGGAACTGATTTAGAAGGTTTAGCCGATGCACTAAAATCAGAAATAACTTCGTCATTATCGAATTTAATTGATTCGATTTTATCGAGATTTGTACATCAGAGACGATGTAAACAAACAGAGGCGGCCACAGCTGCAGAACAATTAAACAAAGACTTAATGATGGCCTCGCAATTATTGGACAGAAAATCACCAAGGACCAAAGTGGTGGAACGGCCCCAAGCACCACCCCCACAGAGCAGTGCACAAATGGTAAGTCTTTGAAAATTTTTGTTACTACTTTTTGAATTTTTATCCCTTATTTTGATTTTGAAAATATTTGCTCGAGTACTGTTTTTGGCTGCTTTGTTATGAACAATTAAGTTGCCCTTACCCTGCATTTTTTACAAAGTTCTGTTTTCTTTTCGTTTTTAACAATTGCGTTCATATTTTGTCTTAATTACTCTTAATTAATGGCCGAAATTTAGCTACTAATAATTACCGCTCTTTGTTTCTTTTTGGTTCACCTTTTATTTTTCTCTTGATTTGCTGCATTCTTTTTGAAATTGTCAATTAAGCCTTATCTTTCGATGGTACCCGCCCGCCCCATCTGTACAATGTGTCATTTCCCCGTGTATTAGGTGAACGGTACGAGCGGTTGTCCCCCAATGATGTCCGTTCATATGAACAACATGCAGAAACCCAACGATCTCCACATAAGGCCTCCAATGTTCCAGCCTCCGAAACCACCCGCGATTAGCCAAGCACCATTATTTGGAATGAATCATCCCTTTTGCGTGCCCAAACAGGAGAATCCAGAACAGAATGAGGCGCTCAGTCTGGTGGTAGCACCAAAAAAGAAACGACATAAGGTAACTGATACAAGAATAACTCCAAGAACAGTCAGTAGGATATTGGGACAGGACGGGATGGGTATGTCGCCTGCTTCGATGGAATCGAATGCCTGTACGTCACCGAGGCCACCGCCATACCATCAACCACCGCCAATGTTGCCCGTATCGTTGCCAACGTCCGTAGCGATTCCAAATCCTGGTCTACACGAATCTCAGGTTTTTTCGCCCTACAGCCCTTTCTTTCACGGACCAAGTCATGGACACCACATGGCGATGCAGGTTCGTTAATCAACAATAAATTGAAATTTATTTAATTATATAATTGTGTTTTTTTTTGGTTTATTTTTTTGAAATATAGGCATCGTCATCCCCACCTCGCATGCATAAAATTGAACGTGAATCACCACCGATCCACCATCCACCAACATTGTTACATCCTGCACTGCTAGCTGCTGCTCAACATGGAGGCTCCCCTGATTATGGCCAATTGCGGGCGCCGTCTGGTGGTGTAAATATGGATAATGGTGATAGAAATTCTGATTGCAACTCAGGAGATATCCCATATGATGGAATGCAGCCTACTATATCCTTTTCATACAAAGATTACGGAAAAACATTAAATAGCCACCAAGTACGTATCAATTCATGGTATCAAAAACAAATGTATGATTGCAAATCTAATACTTGTAATTTGAATCGTCACAAGGACATGACAATTGCGGGTCTTCGTATATCACTTGAGGATTTTGATCGAATCACCTTTAGGATTCAATCCTTCCAATACGCGAATCCTTACAATTTTATAATCCACTTTGAAGTACGATGAAAATAGAAATTCTTTGGCTCTAATTAAGTTTATCTGAGGAAATAATAAGATATAATGGTTTTATAAACATATACAATTTATAAAGTATGATTTCATAAAATGTGTCGTCCTAGTGGTGAGAATAATTGCATCAAACACCATATGTTTCTAAGAAAATGTCTAAGCAACACAAGTGATATCGTGCAAAATTACTAGTTATTCGTTCAACTTATTAATTATTAGAATCCCTAGACTTCCCGTTTTTTTTCTTGATAAAATTAATAATTTACATTATGATAGACCATATAATAGATGGTTGTTCTAACAATAACAACAACAATAAAAAAATTATTAAATTATTAAAATAACAAAAACTGAATTGATTTTGTACATGGTGGTTAGAAAAATACAACAATCTTTCTCTTTAAGCTTCAGAATATTTCCTTAACTCCTGAGAACTCGTCAACTTTAACACCGATGCATCTCAGGAAAGCCAAATTAATGTTCTTCTGGGTTCGATATCCGAGCTCAGCGGTGCTGAAAATGTACTTCCCCGATATAAAATTCAACAAGAACAACACTGCCCAATTGGTCAAGTGGTTCTCGAATTTCAGGTAAGTCCACATTATTATTATTATTGTATAGTTTATGAGTCAATTTTCGGAGGAATACGAAAGATTAAAAACGAGAAAAATGTATAGCTTTCCGGTAGTTTTGATTTAAAAGCTGTAGTACGAGTATCAATGAGTAGGATGAAACGGGTGGCGGCTTTACAAACTGAACCACAGTATATTTACGTATATGTGGATATAAGCTCTGTTAGTGAAAAGAGCAAGCTTTACAAAAACAGTCGTTTCTTAATAACTTCCCTAATTAACTGTTAGATTGCTCCCTTCAATTTCTTTCTAAAAAAAAAGAAACTACAATAAAAAGTAATGTTAATTATAAGTTGACTTTAACAAATCTAAATGTTTATCAAACAAATATTGTGCTATTTTTTCCATGTAAATATGTTATTTTGACAAAAGCTCAACAAAAGCGCTTTCGTCGTTTCAGAAAAGTTATTGTTGTCTGTTTAAACAGATGGACCTCAAATGATAAGATAAGAAATTCAATATCGCTAGCTTTAATCTATCCAATTTTTGTAATAAAAGACGAATAGAATATTACCTTATTCTATTTTTCTAATAATAAACCGAAATTTTTTGTTTGTTATCGGAGATTAATATCAACCACTTTTCCCCCTTTAATTATCGATCTAAACATTTTCTATTATCTTTATGACTGTACTTTGGATATTTACAAAATAAACAACATTTAAGCAACGAAAATATGTGGAACACTATTAAATATTTGATTGAAACAGGAAATTATCAATCATTTATTAATCACTGGTGAAATTTTAACAAAATTATATTATTCGTAATTAACGTTCCCTCTCTAATTAGCTATGTTTTAGTCTTTGTAAAAATTTACCAGTTGTAGTTAAAGTAAATGTAATATAATATAAAAATCCCCACAGCGGCATCGTAGTTGCTCAATTAAAAATAACTTAATTAAGGTCTTGAGACTAATTAACGTTTGTTGGGTGGTGATGGTAGTAGTAGTAATGGTGAGGTTTCGATATAGAAATTTTTCTTTCTATTTCGCCAACACTAGTAACGACGACTAACGGGACTCTTTTCTTTCATTTTCCTCTTTTTTCCATACTATTCGTCTCGTTAACTTTGATATAAGCTTGGAAATTAGTCATTAAATCTTGCATATGCATTAA
The DNA here is from genome assembly GCA_013841215.1 of Hycleus cichorii. Lineage (NCBI taxonomy): Eukaryota > Metazoa > Arthropoda > Insecta > Coleoptera > Meloidae > Hycleus > Hycleus cichorii. The sequence continues at coordinate 13,501 of JACDRQ010000047.1, read as the reverse complement.
CTCCGTACACACAACAAACAAGAAAAAAATTAGAAAAATTCTATGCTCCTTATAGAGTTTATTCTCAAAGCCCCTCAAGTCATATGATGTATGTAAATTAATTACTTTTTGTTAATTATTATGATTTTTTACAAATAATCTTTTAATTACTTAATGGTATTTATTAATAATAATAATAGTAATAGTAAGAAGAAACACTAGCTGATAAGGCCGCCAATGATAAGGGGTTGGAATTGATGGTTGGTGGCAATTAAGGATCAATCAGTGTGAATCGATAATTACCAATTAAGATAATTAATTTGCGATATAATGATGCGGTAAGACGAGGGAGCGGAATGGGCGTGAAAAAGGTGACCTATACTATTTCATACATACAGTTTGACCCTATTAATGATCATTTCCGGTCACTCCAGTGATTTACAGGAAGATGATGGCTGACATGTATGATTTACTTGAGAAAAGAGTTTGAAATTTTCATTTATTACAACTGTTTGTATAACTATACAAAGAGGCAACAATAATAAAAGAACGAACTAGTTATTTTTCCTATATTATCAACATTTTTTTGTAGTAGAATTGTGAAAAAAATAATAATAAAAATAAAAATAAAAACAGGAACAAAAACCTGTGCGAATATGTAGAAAAAAGACATTTGAATTGTAGTTTCTTCTAACGGTTTTATGCACTCAATTTGAACATCTGCCCCAGGCTCACCTATACTAGTATTGTTCAAACAAAGCAGTGAATATGTGCGCCCTTTCTTCAACTAGGGCTGTCCAAATCCTCGCTAAAACAGCCAATTTAACAGTGATACCTCGTGGATTACTACAACTTTTAAACATTCCACCAATTTTCATTGCAATTGTAACTAAAATTTCTAAAATACTCGAATTTGTAATTTTATTTCCCCTGTTCGTTTACGTTTTACCGTTGGCAAAGACGCGTGCCATTCTTAAGACGCTGCGGGAACGTCTTGAACCGGTCCCTATTCGAAAAGAAAATCGACTTAGGGTTGGGCAAATCAAAAGCCAGCTGCCACGAATTTTAAGACAACTATTGTGTCTTGTAACGTCTTTTCAATATTATAAGAAACCGTTGTGACTTACCCTCCCATGGGAAAATATCTCAAGTTATTCTCAACTAATAAGGGTCTCTCTCTCTTGCTTTCTTTACAAATGTTCGATTGAAAGTAAAAGGGGGAGATGTGTTCAAGTTGAGAATAGAACAAGTTGTTATTTATAAAATGACAACAATGATAGGAAAAACAACAACATTGAATTTTGAGGATTTTTCGTCAATGTTCCCGTATAATAATGAATCTGTAACGGCTATTGATATTGTTGTCCTAGAAAAAGTACAAGAACCTAACCTGCATATCTTGAGCAATATGAAAATTTTAGAAAGGGGACAGACAGGTGATTTGCTAACACTTCTTTTACTGAATAAAGATAAAGTATGCGGGTTTGAACTCGTATAAGGTTAAATGATTTCGTTTTTATGTGTGTGTGGTTGTTTTTTTTTTTTAAACAAAATCGAAAACAAAACGAAATTCTAACGAAAATTTGTGATAATTTATGTTACAAATTCCACGATAATAGTTAAGTGGTCAATTATCATGAATAAATGGAAGGTTAAATATGCAGTTGATTTCCTGTACTGATTCGCGAAAGCTATTTAATCGAAAGCAACAGTTGTTGGCGTTAATAATATAACACAGCTAATACAACCATATTAATTATGTATGCCCAATTGGCCTATAATTGGCGTTTGGATTCAATGACATGACACTTTACCATGTTTGGGTAATATTAATACCAATTTAATGTAAACATTAGACAACACTTTCAATAAACTCGTAATTTACTCCAACTATCGCAAATTTTTTGACCAATTTCCTTATTTTTATACCGATAGAAAAGACAATTTTTTCTCGTAAAGATAATGAATAATAATTGCCTCTTACGCTATCGATTTACACATAAAATTAACGTGTTAATATCTAGGATGGTGGAATGAACAACTAGATAAGAGTAGATGAGACTTGACGGACATGAAAATAACAAATACAAGTTTGCTAATTAAACCGTCAATATTACAAGACTTTTTTTTATTAAACATCAGCTTATTATCAATAATCCACTTCTAGTGGTAGTAAAAAAATTTAAAGAACCACAAAACACTCTCAAGATAAACAAAGATAGAAGTTTCAATAACAATAATGACAATTCGGTATTGTAACTTGATTTTTCACAACGCTAGAGTTGAATTCTAAGTTGTTAGTTTCACGCTAATTAGTCAGCGCTAATTAAAAAAAGCGACACTTTTTTTCGTATTGAATAAGTTACTGCTCAGCGACAATTTTAAAGAATTTTACTTTATAATAAAAAATAGATGTATGTAAATGGTTAATTTTTTTCTACAAATTTCTTGTTATAGGGAATTCTATTACATACAAATGGAGAAGTACGCAAGACAGGCCGTTTCTGAGGGTGTTAAAAGTGCTGATGATCTTCATGTTGGCGGCGATTCGGAGCTTTATCGAGTTCTCAATCTCCACTACAACAGAAACAATCACATCGAGGTATGGGAACAGCAGGTTCGTGACTTTTTACCGAGACATCTCACCATTCTCCCTTTAAAACTCTATCCTCAGCTTCTAAAATATCTCTATTTAGTCTTCAACAGATGTCTCCGGCAATGTCACGTAACTTAAAATTTCTAGATTTAGTGAATCATTAATCCGGCAATCCTTAAATCCATCTTTTTGTCTATAAAATGCGAGAGGCAAAAATGTATCTCTCGTGTATTCTTTTGATAGTCCGCAATTCTAAAGGAAGCTTTTGATCGTTTAATTGCAGGTTCCTTCAAATTTCCGTTTTGTTGTTGAACAAACCCTACGGGAATTCTTCAAAGCGATTCAAGAAGGTCGTGATGCGGAACAATCATGGAAAAAATCAATTTATAAAATCATATCAAGATTAGATGATCCAGTTCCAGAATACTTTAAATCACCCAATTTTCTTGAACAATTAGAGTGACCATCTGGTCAACATTTAACAACAACAACAACAAATAATACTACGACAGCAAATCTTCAACAACAGGGGAATAGTGTTACCGACGAATGGTTAAATTCAATTAACGGTCCTATTCCCCTTTGTTAAACACCATCACCAATTCACAGTATTTTTAAGATATTGTAGTATTAAAGTAAGGAAAAGAATCGGTGACGACAAACAGAATCGAACAAACTGTCAACCGATAATGGACAATTTGTCCAAATTTAATTGTGTTATAATGTTTTGCAATGAGCTTTTTATTTATAGAAAAAACCAACAGTTGACAGTTTGTTCTCGAGATGTTTTCTTTTATTTTCATTTGTTTCTTTTGGAAAAAGGACGATTTGAAAAATTTTCTTAACGCCTCAGGCTGTATGTTCGTTCCCAAAGAACGAACAGTGAATCAATCAATTTTAAGTGATTTACCTGAACTAATAATAATAATAATACTGCTACTATTACTACTACTAATAAGAATAATAATGATAATAGAAATAATCATAAATATTAATATTAATAATAATAATATTAACCGGATAAATTTTAAGGAAAACTAAACATCTTTGAATTTTTGTTTATTTTTTTGAACCAGCAGTCAGCAAGTTCAAAATCTGCACACATCGTTGTTTTATTCGATTATAACATCGGTTTTTTGTTAGTTTCAACTATTGTTGAATACAAATCACTGTAAACTGCCCCCTATGCCCCGAGTTAACCACCCTTAAATCATTATACAAGAATAATGGTAACAAAACAGAAAATCTGTAAATATTGTCACTTGTATATAGTATTTATAAAGAAAAATTAACGTTTTATTTATAATTTATTTTAATTTTTATTGATAATAATTAAAAGAGATAACCAAAGTAAAAAATATAACTAGTCGAGCATAATACTATTCCTGTTAATTACTGAAATAAGGGAATAGTAGAATGCAATGTTTTATATTAAATTATCGGAATATTAGGGATTGGAGATTTAAATTTTGGTAATTTAATATAGATCGAATTGCAGTAATTAATCTTCCATTTTGTATAAAATACAAAAACGGCAAGTCTAATTTCTGTGATTGATTCCACAGTCCTTTAGAAAGTATTAAGTAGGTATGCCTCCTGAATCTATCCATGTCCTGTTTTTCCCCTTTAATTGAGTTGATTTTTGTTGATAATTGTTGTGAAATTTCGACTAGTTGCTGTTTATATTTCTGTTAGCATACCTTCTTAATATAATTCTTTTTTGTTTTGTTATAATTTTACTTTATTTTAGTTTTATAGTCACTTGCACAATCAAATAGTGTAAATTTTACACCGTATTGCAACAAATGTGTGAGGCAACTAGTCAGTAAAATAAAAACAAATTTTTAATTTTAATTTTATTTTGTTCTTTTTAATTTTGTTTGTTTCGATTCCTTTTAGAATTCCAGAAGACAGTTTACAGTGCGATATGTTTCGGGAACAAGAATTTCAAACAACAGTCTTTATGTAAATATTCAAGCAAACGGTTTCCTTCACAATATCCCGCAATAGTCACAACTTTATTTCTGAAAAATTTTATCCAAAAATTAAATTAACTACAAAATTCTTATAAATATTACGAGGATCTAATGCAAGATCCTGGGAATTTTCTAATTTTAACCCACAAAGGGTAACAAAATTGTGATTTCTACTGTTCCTAAGAAAGAAAAAATTATATATACTGCCGAAATTGTAAGACTGCCATTCATTTATGATTGTGTTGAGAATTGTTTTAGATTTAAAATTTTAGTTGCTTTTCAAAATTGAATGTTTTGGATATTTGTGGAAGTTTTCGTTGGGCTTTTAGTTGAAATTCTAAGGATCTTGGATTAGTCGCCTAACGTTTCTTTGATTCAAATAATAGCGATTCAAATCTAAATTAGATTAAATAGTCTAAAAAATATTTATTTATAAAAATTTAATATGAAAAGATATATAACGTTGTCGACTGTAAAATTTACCCAAATCAACGTTAATGGTTTCCAAACAAAAATAAAACTAATTCGCCCAACTCTTCAACAACCAAAATGTTTGTATAAAAAAATAGATCAAATAATTGATCGGTCATATTGAATTATTGGAGGATTCAATTCAACATACCGCATCAATTATGTTACAATTTGTAAATAAGCTTTTCTCCATATTAAAATAGATGTTCTGGAATAGTTTCATGTACAAATTTGGTGTTATGTTTTCAAATAATCATAGCGAGTTTGGGCCGATTTTCATATAAGTACAAAGTTTTGTAGGCCGTTAACGTTAAACAAACAAAGGGATAATGAAGAGACCTAAGTGCTTTAAGTTAAAAGAATGTAATTAAAAGAAAAGCTGTTATTTAATGCGTACATTTTGCAGATTTTTACTTGACGACGGTCTGGCGGCGATAGCGGTCAAGAAGAGTTTCATTTCAACTTCGATATAATTTTCCGAATTTATTTTGTTTTTCCGTTACGAAATTCTGATTTTCACGGGCAATATGATAGTATCACATGACAGATTAAATAATAGATAAGGGCGTGTATAAATTAATATACAAGTCTTCTTGTTCGTGATCGGGCCATTCCGTGAATTTCGACAATGAAGACCTCAAAAAGTTACTGTTGGTTTTAACAATTCCATCAACTTTAACTTGACGATTTCACATTGTCGTCGGTAATAATTGATGATAATTCAATGAATTTTGGGCATACCAAATTAAAGACGAATAAATTCAATACGAAATCTACATTTCTTATCGATTCGTGATACTGTACCGGATAATGGATCATAATAAATTAAACAATAAAACGGGCAAATCCGAATTGTTGAAGACAATTAATGTAACACAGATGAATTCAGAAAAGGCCTGAACAAGGTCCTGGAGGAATTACATCGCTTTCTGGATGAGACTGTACAGAGTAATTTTTGAGGTCGCTCCAAGATATTTATATATGTATAAAAAAAGTAATTATAATAACAATTACAGAAATTAACCTCCCCCCATTTATTTAAATATATATGTAAAATATATGCGTTTACGCCCGGGGGGTAGGGCGGTAGTGTAGTCACCCTTCCTTTTAGGTAGGAACTCCCAAATAGTTCCACGATTTTTATGAATCTTTCAACAATTATTTTGTGGACTATCATTCGTTTTCTTTTTACGTTTTAATTTTTCATTTATCGGGGATTATTTGTTGAATTTTCGAAACATTATCGACAATTTGGCCGTTTATTCATGGAATTTTCTGTTAAACAATCAGTTCATTTATTACATAACTATTGTTTTGGTTCCATATGCACACACATTCGGTATGACATCAACGGCAACGGGGACGCTAACTGCCCCGTGGAGGCCACGGTATGCGTGTGGAGGTCGTTTTTTTCTTATGTTTTTGAATACAGTTTAACAACAGGACTACTATTTACAGATATGTTGAAAAATTAATCATTCCGGCATAAAATTCTTTCGGGACAAATTTCTAAAAATGCTTAAAACACTGTTCGGAATATTTAAAAATAATTAAAAAAAAAAATAATGTTTAGGTCACCGGTTCAAAAATAATATATTTGATGAATAGAAAAGATAATTATTATTAAATTAATGAAAAAAAAAATATAAGAAAAATATCACGAAAAAAGTACAAGCTTATTTTTAAGCACCTCTGCGCCTTAAATTAAAATTCGAAGCAAAAAATTGATATGAGTGTGTATAACCAAAATCTGCCTTATTCTATTTTCTTATGATGAAAATCTCCTACCGTTATTTAAAAACAAAGAAAAAAAATTAAGAAAACATAAAAATAATAATAATAGCGCTATTGATTTTTTGCTAGTGTGTACCGTTCTCTTATCACCTGACACTGACGATTTTTAACCGTGTTTCCATTTATTATTAAAAAAAAAGAAAAAAATTTAATTATCAACTAATCTAGTCCAATATGTAATACATAGAATTTTGTGTGGGTTGTAGTATACATGTACAATTGTTGGTAAAAAAATCGACTGGGTGTCTCTATTAATTTTTCAACCCTAATAAGTTCAAACAAACTTTAATTTTAATAATATTTCGTTCGATTATCGTTAATTATTTCAGTTACAGATTAGCAACTAGTCGTTTTTATACATTTTTAACCACCTCTCTTCACTCGACCGGTGATCGCAACAATTACCCCACCAAATATTCCCTTTAAAATTCCGATTAATTCCGGGATATTAATGTGAGATTGTTGTGATTTTCGAGCAAAGAAAAACCACTTTCCCGATTGAAAAGACGATAAACTTTCGATCATAACAAAAATTTTCATTTCCGGCAAAACTAGTCTATTGGAGTGTTCTCAACTTGAAATAGTCACAAAAAGCCACACTTCAACTGGTAACAATAGAAATGAAGGCAACCAACCCAAAAATATTCTAATAATAATAATAATAATAATAATAAAACAGTTAAAATCACACAAAAAAATTCCATAATACAAATTTTAAAATAGATCCTGGATATTTTCGGTCTTTCTATAAAGTCAAAATTTTCACAATTCAATCATATGCAATAATAACTGTAATATTGAAAAAAAATCATACAAAATTCAACTGGGCCAATTCGTCCGTCAAAAAAGTGCCTTCAAGTTGTTTTTACGAATAAAAAAATAAATTTTACAAATTTTTAAAAAAGGGCCCTAAATAGTAACAAAACGCCCAAACCAAAACACTTCCGACAGACCTGTTGTGCCGATTGTTGTTTCAATAATTTTCCAGCGAACGGAAGTTTCGGAAAGTGTTAATTATAGGAGAGAATAAATAAGTGGTAACACTTTTGATTAAGAGAGGAGAGGCAACAATACAAAAATTGCTTTTATTTTTGGGACACCCAGTAAATATAAACATAAGATTATTTGATAAATATTATATTGTTATGCTAAGGTGGCCGGTATGAGGATTTTAAAAATTCACTCTCACATCCTGGCTATTAACTATTTGTGGTATATAGTAACTTTGATGATTAGAAGTAGATAATAAACATAAACAGAATCAATGGTTTTTCAGTTATCGGTTAATATCAAAATAACAAGGTTACGTTTAGCTGTTATTGTTATTTGTTAAGGCGGAAATGATGGCAATTTTGGCGCCGAAATTCAATCGGAAACCACTCTGTATATACTCACATTTTATTTATTCATTTCGCATGTACACATAGTTGATTATATGAATGGACTAACAAAAATTTCGGCTCAATATTCATCGAAATTCCCCGTCATTTCTGTAGGTTTCCTAATAACTGTGTGCAATATTAACGGTGTCAATAATTTTCGATCATTTCCACCACACCCTACTTATTAAGTTTTTAATTTATTATCACCAGATGACTTTTAGGTCTTCCTTGTTATAAACTCGACAACGACTATGACAATCGTCATGCTGCTACACCACTGACATTCACAAGAAAATTTTTGAAAAAGAATCTTTACGAAAACTAAAAAAAAAATGTCAATTTTTGGCATCTAAATTGCTGGAAATGTAGTCCGGATCTTATTCTAAAAGATCCGAAATACGGCTGCATAGATATTGTATCCAAATCGAACTTATCACTCATTTGGCTTTTTATAAAATGACACAATAACCAATGTTTCGATTAAAATTTTCAATCAGTTGATCTTAATTTTCCAAAAATTTTACAACTCTTGTAAAAGATCGAACTGATTAATTCAAAATTCTATAATGATTATGGCTCGGATCATAATCATCATTGTAAATATATTATAGATATAAGGGGGTGGCAGGTTGTCGAGATGGGTCACAGTCACTGGTGTTGAAAGCGCCACGAGGCTCCGAAGAAATTTTTAAAATTAATATTAAAAAAGTATCTTTTACCCAAGTATATTAATTAAGATTAGGCATTTGCGTCGAATAGAGAATCGAAATAAGATTGTATATTTAGTACAAAAATGTGAAAAAATCGAGATAGCTCAAAATTTCATTTCTGTTTTCCCCAGTCCCCCATCTCTGGGATCCGTTTACTAAAATTCCAAAAAAATATCGTTTATATGTGTAAAAAAATTAAGAGTATTTTTATATTTATATTGGTGTAAATCAAAATTTGGTATTATGGACAAAATTATTGTAGAGATTTTTTAGGTTGAGTATGATTGAAAAATGAACGTTTTTAAAAGTTTAATAATTAATTAATAAAAAAAGTGAAAACTAATAAAATAGAAAAGAATTTTTTAAAAATTTAGGAATTTTTAAATGAATTTGTATATATATGGAAAAAAGAATTATATATATATAACTATATAGATGGGGTTATAGAAATGGTCCCGAGATGGGGGCTATTATCGAAATATGCGTTTGCATGGGGACGTGGCGACGTATACTAATATACTTATATACGTACAAAGTACTCATAGTGTACGATTATTGATGAATAATAGCACTTTTCTATGTTGCTTTTATTATTTTTTGAATTGTTCATCAACTATTATTATTATTACTACTACTATAATTATCAATTACCTATTGATTAACAGTTTTTAATCTGTTTCTTGTTTTAATACATTTTTAAAAACAAATTTGTATTATTTTTAGCGTGTGCCGTATCCATGTTACATTAGACAATTTTACTATTTGGTGTACAGCAATTGTTTCGACGCCTAAATAGGCCGACGCCTTATCAGGTCGTCGAGATGTTGTGACTGTGTTTTCATTGAGCAGTATAATAAAATATATACATTTATTTGGAAGTGACCTTTCAATAAAACCCTTAATTCTCATATAATCTGAAAATAATCATTATACCATAAAATTGTAGAACTTCCTCCCCTAGAAGACAATTTCAAAATTTCCCGCTATGTCGGTAAATTTCATTAGAGGACTCTGTATTCGCTGTATTCGCTAGTACTGCTATCTATACAAGAGTAGCTAAACTTAAGATTAATCAAATTGTTAGAAAATTCCGAAATTTTTTGGAATTATTGATCGATAAGTAAGAATAAATCGTAGAATCAACAGTAAAATTATAATTGACAATTGTAGCTATCTAATGAAATTGATAATTATATGCATATATATAAAAATAATTACAAAATTAAATCACAGATGTCACCGCTTGGTTGCTGTAGAGTTTACAGATAACTTTAATAAACGAATCAATAGTTAGCTTCCTTTGCGATAGGGGACAGTAGTGGAGTAACCGTAAGTTTTCAACAAAAAAAATTCAAAAATACTTGAAATATTAAAAATTGGGTAATTCTATCAATTCCAAATCGGTATAAATTCATTTGAGTTCTAATAAAGAACTAATTATAAAATATTGAGTTTGTTTGGAGTATTGCCCCTTTTTTAATCTACCCCTATTGGAACCCTTTCACAACCCTTACTGTGAGTATTTCCTGCTTTCCTGCTACCCATCGTATCGCCAATTGTTGATTCCGCATTCATTTCGGCTATTTATTTTTATTTATTACGGTCAAATCTAAAATTTGCCCATAGAAACAATCAATCGAACATATTTTTTGTTTTTATGAAGTCAATCATTTTCAATATATGGTCTACATTTATCTTTATTTATAATTTTCTCAAAATAGCACATTTCTAGTTAGTAACAGTGGAATGTTTATTGAACTTGACCCTTATTCGATCCTAACTTTCCTTGTTTTTTATTGATCTAGTTCCGTTAGAGTATATAACTTCCGGTTTGTAGTTTGTTTACGTATTTCTGTGGCAATTGACAGGAAATGTACAATTGAAAAAAACTACTAATTATTATAAAAAAGTCAAACTTGACAAATGAATTCTTTCATGTCTGTATTTCACATACATACAGGTATAGTGTCCTCAATTAAATGATAGATGTATCAAAATGTGTTGTATATTTTGTAAATGTCTCATTCGTGTATAGTTTATCACAAAATTACGACCTAGGTTGCGAAAATTTAATATCTAAATAAGACAATATGAGATTTGAAGTGTTTAAATTCTAGAATTTGGTTGTAACTTGAGAGTCGTAAATGACAATGCATACAATGCATATGATAATACAACATATAATACCTGTAGTGCAGTTTATATTGCCATTAAGTTAAACTACGGATAGTAGAAGTTACCGCAAAAATAACAATAGCACCAATAAATGTAGCAATATCACATAAAGAAGTTTTGAAATTGTCCTTGCAGTAGGAGTTTAGAAAATGTTGCAACAATTTAAGACGAAAATTCCAACTCAATTTGCAAAACATTAATTATTTTCAATCAATCAAAAAATCGACTGAGTCTTGAGGATTATTCTCTGTATTTTAATGGATTTTGTTGCTAAACGCAGATAATTCGCCCTAAATCTAATTGTAAGTGTGATTTTACTGAACGTTTTCAACGTTTTGTAGCATACGGTTGTATTCTGCAACTATTTACAGATCCGTTACTATGGCAACATAACAAGCTACACATAATTAAACTAGCAAACTATTTCCAATTTAGAGTGCCACTCGAGAGGCAGTTCACAGAGAAATTAGTCGAGACGATCGAATTGCTCCCACTTTCATCGGAAGAAACTTGTTTTCGGAAAACGGAAAATGAAATTAAACGGATAAGGACCATTTCGCTACCCTTAACTTTCTTTGATTTACCCATATGTGTTTCATTTAATTTAGTGATTGTGTAACGAGTAATACGGCAAATTGTTTGATAACATATTTTTTGGGTGAAAATGCGGTTTTTTGCAATTATCAGAAAATTCAGCCGGATTTTCCAAATTTCTTCGATTCATTTCTGTACAGATTTGTATTCTGAATCGAATCCTATTTTGAGCTTTTGTCGTTTTTGAGATATTTAGTTCTTATTTAAAATTACTTAGAGCAGCAGCTTTTTTGTTGAACAAAGAATCTTTGCTGTAAAAATATCAATGTGGTACTCTAAATGGGGCATGTGTTAATAAACACACCAAAATTAATCAAAATTAACGAAACAATTAAATGGAATAAATAAAGTAGTACCTATAGCACAGTAGATAGAACATGGAGTTATCATATAAATAAAAAAATTAAATGAAGGATAAATAAAGCTAAACCAGCTTCATCCGCTAATTAGTTAGAAATCATAATTGTATGTATTACTCTAGAAATTATTAATTAAATCGCTAATTATTTACATTCATATGAGGCGCCACGTTTAAAACAAACATAAGAAAACTACAAAGCCTACAAAACAAAATATATACTTCGAATAGCACTAATTGTAAGGTATTCACCAACGATTTTAAACCAGTTTTAGAATTGAAGTCGGATTAAATCGTTTCACCAACGGCGATCAAGTGACGTATTTGAGACCATATAAACACCAATTCAAAATTTAAACCAGTTTCAGCCGTTCGATTTGCATTGGTAAGTACCATTCAACAGTATGTTGGAATTTCACAAATTCACAATGAACTGGTCATAATGAAGATTAACGAAATTATAGCAAGAATGGTTAAAAATACACCAACGGAGACAAATATTACCAGTTGGAGCAGACATAAAAAATTTAAAAATATCACAAGATGTGTCATTATTATAGGTACCTAATTAACAACCCACAAGACTAACCGTTGATTAACAATTTAACAGTAAATTAAGAAAGTAAATTTAAGAAAAAGGATGAACAAAACATACAAACGTATTCTGTAATTTTTGTGTAATGTGTCACCATGACAATGTTAAGATCAACAGTTGTTTCTAGTTCTCTTTTCAATGATACATACCGTGGTGTGAATATTATATGGTGGAAGCTATGACAAGCTATGGAAGCGACAAGCGATGTAAACGATAAAAGCGATAGGGGCGATAGAAGCGACAAGCAATGAAAGCGATAAGCGGTAGAAGCGACAAACGATGGAAGCGATAAAAGTTATGACAGGCTATGGAAGCGTCAAGCGATGGAGGCGATAGAAGCGACGGAAGCGATAGAAGCGATAAGCGATAGAAGCGACGGGAGCAATAGAAGCGATAAGCGATAAAAGCGACAGGCGATAGATGCGATAAGCGATGGAAGCGATTGAAGCGATAAGCGATGGGAGTGATGAAAACGATAGAAGCGACAGGCGATGAAAGCAATAGAAGCGACAAGCGATCGAAGCGATAAAAGCGACAGGCGATGGAAGCGACAAGCGATAAGCGATAAAAGCGATAGAAGCGACAAGCGATGGGAGCGATAGAAGCGGCAAGCGAAAGAGGCGACAAATGATAAAAGCGAGAGGTGGTAGAAACTATTGAAGCGACAAGCGTTAGAAACTATAGAAGCGGCAAGCGATAGAGGCGACAAGCGATAGAAGATACAAGCGATGTCAGCGAGATGCGAGAAATGGTTTAATTAGAGGTGAAATTTGCCCGGCGCCTCCATCATTTGCGTCCGACATTCCAGGAAAATTAACCGTTTATTTTTAGTCTGTTGGTTTTTGGTAGATTTATTAAGAAGTTGCTTCAC